>WSTJ01000834.1:0-17564 GCA_019623705.1 Ceratobasidium sp. 428
CTCCTTGTTGACTTGGGGGCCTCAGCTAGGAACGCAACGCAGTGCGCGAGATTGATTCTACACTCTGGCATGCCAATCGTTTGGCAGGCTGTGTAGGTTGAGATAGCCTAGGACTAGTCAACTACGGAATAAACAGATCGGAATCAGTAGGCACGCACAAGCGGAAGGGCCGAGTTATCTGCCAGGCCGACATCTTCGCTCGCCACCACTATAAGTCTACGTGCAATATACAATGGGTCCTCGCCAGCCGTCAACATTCTACCACCAAGTAAGCACGCAGCCACAGCCATCAAGAAGTTAGAAACGAACCTAGCAAGCCAGTACATTGCGCCGCTCCCATCGCTTCCTCTGAGGCTCTTATGTAGCGCCGAAATCATGTCATATCGGTCTTCCCCAGAGCGATCATACCTGGACACACTCGCTCAATCCTAAAATCCGGCATACGTGAGATCGGAAGGACATACCGTGAAGACACACTCCTCTTGAGGCTCTCCAGTAGTTTCTCCTCTGCAATCGCCGCCGGCGCACTAAGCACGAGCTCCAGAAGACTAAGCGCCGTTCGCGCATCTCCAGCGGCGAGCGACGCAATCAAAGATAGAACCTTGGGTGTTGCTTGAGGGTACGAGTTCGAGAGTTGCGTTTGCGCGGGATTTGGGGTGGATGAACGTGATGAGCTTAGAGGGGGAGGGGGAGAGCTTAGGGATCCAGCCGAACTCAGAGTGGTGGGTTCAAGTCGACAGAGCGCCTGACGCAAAATTATCTCTACTTGCTCATCCGTTAACTTCTCTAGTACAAACACTCTGCGTTCTTGATTACTTCCGCCGTCGAAGGATAGACAAATGCCACGCTACTCACCGGCATCGGCTCAATAAAGCCCCGTTCAGCTTAAAACTTGGGTTCTCTGTGGTTGCACCGATGAGCTCAATCCACCCATTCTCCACGTATGGCAAGAATAAGTCCTGTTGCGCTTTGTTGAACCGTTGAATCTCGTCCACAAACAAAATTGTCCGCCGGCCGGTAAGTTTGAGTTGAGATTTTGCAGACTCGAAGACTGAGCGGACGTCGGACGTTCCAGAAGATGTGGCAGAAAGTTCGGTAAATGTAGAAGATGTGTGCGATGCAAGAATTCGCGCAAGAGTGGTTTTACCGCTCCCAGGCGGGCCCCACTAGTTTTGACGAATCAAAATGGGCTAAACCAACATGGTGAAACTGCTTACAAAAATCATGCTCCCTGTTGAGCCTGATTCCATAAGCCCACGCAATAAGCTCCCTCTCCCAATAAGATGTTCCTGGCCAACAAGATCGTCCAGCGTTTTCGGTCTCATTCTCTCCGCGAGTGGCGCCACATCTGCCAACCGGTCCTTCGACGTTTTCGTCCGTTTTCGAACAGGTGTGTCATCCGGGTCGATTTCCTTCGATATGGGAGGAGGAGAAGGAGAAGATCGCCTCGGCTGGAAAATTGGTGCGATAGGACCGTCTTTACGTTTCTTGTTGTTGAGCTTAGACAGTTGTAGGGGAGTAGACTTGGGTTTTTGTGTCTGTTTACTAGATTTGATGGCGACAACCTTGAGTTCGCACCCCGACGTAAGATGAGCACCAAAGTTCTCTTCAAGGACGCCCTCCGAGCACTCGACACTGGGCGATAAAATAAACCACGTGTTTCGCATGAGATCATCGGGGAGTTAGTACCTACCATATAACTAGTAGATGTCAGTATAATATTCACACGTATCCATATTGAACCTAACCGTAAGCCATGACGCAGAACGACTTCTTGTAACAGTCAGGTGGAGGTGGATAGATGGTGGCGTTGCTCACGTGACATTACAACACGCGTCCCAAACACTAGAATACATTGCCGTCCTGGTCCGTTTCAAGCCGAACGTTGTTCGATCACGTTCTACACGGTAACGTTCCTGGTCAATGGGAGAAATTGTCTTTAAACTTCTTCGAGAGCTTACAATGGGACCCGTGTGGAAGACCGGGTATTGCCGGATATCCATTCCAACTAAAATATCTAGTTTCTACCATCCGCTTCCAATTACTTTGGTATATCCGCCGATCGGACTCGGCAGCATACATGTATTTTATGGTGTGCCTTGCTCAACCTAGCTTGCAAGAGGTTTAAAGGCTGAAAACGAGTTTCATCAAGCGCCTTACGTTATCCACCCCAAATCGCGCTGAATAGATGAAGGCCCATCTCGTTCCTCGTTCTAACCGTATACGAATAACCTTTCAGACTACCCCAGGCCTCCGACGCTTACATCCCATCATAACTCCAGTTCCTACTGCTGGCATTCGAGTCTAAGATAACCTTATCGTACAGATTTCGTTTACATTTATTCATAGTCCAAACCCCAATTTAAGTCCCAGTCCTTGCGTTTTCCCTCGCAACCCTCTTCTCCTCGAGCTCGATCGCATCCGGATCGCGTCCCTTAACCTCAGGGAGACACACCAGGGTAACGATCGCGCCAAGCAGGTTGCAACCAACAAAGACTAGTTCAAAGCCAGCCAGTCAGTCACTGATCTGAGCTATGAACGAGAAGAGAAGAACTTACTCCACATAACAGCTGGCGTCCCAATTTTTTTGCTCAAAGCATTGAAGGCGAGACTAGCGAGGATGGCACCGCATTTCCCGGATGCGGCCGAAATGCCGTGTGCAAATGCACGGTAACGAGTGGGGAAGAGTTCGGCGGGGTACATCTAAATGTGGCGCTACTGTTAGCGAAAGGATTGAGATATCGAAGAATATAAGACGTACGTAGGTCGTAGCGTTTGCGCCGAAGTTGAAGAAGAATTGCATAAGAGCGAAGCAGACGATGAAAGCGGGGGTAGAGAGTGTATGGAACTTGGCGGCAAGGATAGCAACTAAGAATATTACAGTAAGTGCCCAGCCTTTCTTTTCGAGAAATAAGGCACTCACGGAACACAGAGCTCATGATAAAGCCTTGGACTTGAATGAACTTTCGTCCCAACCATTCAACCGTAAAGACTGTCACATAATATCCAGGAACGAACCCAAGCGCCGTGATGATCAAATTGCCAGTGGAGATCCTGAACATCTTGTGCCACGCATTGTTTCCAGCACCATCAAAGCCAATCTGCTGCAGCACCACAGAGGTATTAAGATTGATACCATAAAAGGCTATATCAACCAGGAACCATGATAGGGCAGTACCAATAAGGAGTTTGGCGTGACGCCATTCGGAGAGGTAGGCGAGGAACTCGTGGATATGGGCTTTCTTTTTGACGTCGACCTCGGTTTGAACGCCTGAACTCGCATCATTGGAGGATGAGGACGTGGCCTCTTTCGTCTGCTCGGTGACAGTTTCTTTTTCGTTAGATTCCTTCTGGGCTTCATCGGCCTCCGCGGTGTTGTTGCGAGTTTTGCTGAAACGAGTGGACTCGGGGAGGGTAAGTCGTTGGTAGAGAGTACCAAATGCCGGAATAAGCGAAAGACCGACGACGATACGCCATACTATCCCATGAAAAACTATAAGTCTCCACACTACAGTTAGGAAGGGAAGCACCCACCAGCATCAACCTTGTGCACCTGACCATGATTGTCGATCGACTTCTTGAAGCACGCGAGAACAGTCATCGTAATCAAGCTTCCGAAAAACGATCCCCAGCCTTGGTTTGCGAAGACGTAGATGAGCATGGTGCCCCGCTTACGCAGCGATGCTCTGTCCCCGGTAATCGAGGCAGACATGGGATAATCGCCCCCTACGCCGACGCCGAGGACGATGCGAAAGACGCCAACCCAGATAAGAACACCTAGAAATTTCATGTGTTAGTGTCCAGAAATAGAAACCTTGGCAAGGAAGGTGGAGCCAACCTTCGGAGCCGATATAAGGAGGCACGGAAATACAGAGGATAGTCGCAAAGATAATGGTCATAAGTTCCTTTCCATCTGGCGATGCCGTCAGTGTATGAGCGAGATAAGATGACATCAATGCTTACAGACGGCTTTACGGCCGAAAGCATCGGCGAGATACCCGAATAGGAACTGGCCGATGACGGACCCAATGTTGGCACCAGCCTTGATGAACCCTTCGAGCCCGGAAGGGAGATGGCCACCACCATAATACCGAAACTGCAGCATCAACGCAACCTGGTTGATGATGAAGAGATCGTAGGCTAAAAATTAATGTTAGTCGACGTCCTAGACGAATAACACTGCAACGCACCGTCCAGGAAAAAACCAATGCCGGCGATAGCGAGCAGCTTTACCTCGGACTTGTTGAGTACGAACGGTCGTCGGTCATCGGCTTCGCACTCTTCGAGGCCAGCAACAAGCCGGTTGCTGGTTGCCGTTACCGCAGTCGGCCGCTCCACTTGGGCAGACATGGTGAAGGAGAGGGAGAGTGAAAGGGAGATGGGGGGAGGATGGAAGAGCTGCAGGGAGCCTTGTGCGGGTTAAGAACTCGTCTGGCAAGCCCGCATGGTTCTCGCCTATATGATCGTAAATTTCAGGGGGTCAGCATTTCATGGCACACGACTACAAACGTTGCTCGTTTCTGGCATCTGATTGGCTGTTTCAATTTTCCTTAGCCGAACTCCATCTTTGATGGACGTCACGTGACCGGGGTCGACCGGCGGGTTGACTCTTCCGCACCCCTTCGAGGACTTGCCAACAGCAAATCAGTATTATTGACGAGATGTACGTCTTGAGCTCCATACCAGGAGCACACTACCCAGGAACGCCTGTAAATGCTCAAGGCGGACAAAGGCGTAATGAGGTAGTTGTGGCTGAACCAGCCGCTCTCGTTGTTGTCACACGACCATGGTTTACCATTCACCCCCTAATTGTGTAGACTTTCTAGTGCTGAGAAGTGTCTTGGCGGCTCTAACATAGCTCAACCTCAAACTTGAGAGCTCGTGCTCGGTTTGTTTTGCCTTGAGGTCGATGTATGCGTAGAAACGCCTTCGCTCGTTCAGTATTGGAGTGGAAGAAGAGATGCCTGCAGTGTGCCTGCCTAGCAATCATTGCGATCGCCAAGCGGCGCCAACATCAGATCTCAGATCCATCTCTGACCAGATTAAGCCCGGATCGATGTATTTGACAAGCTAAACGCTGCTTCCAGTCTTCGGTCGTCGGCAGCTGGACCGAAGAAGTAATGCCCGCGCATACAAGCCTTGGAACTGTGTGGAATTTATTGTCAGTACTGGATTACACTGCGCAAGCCTTCATATCTCTTAATTTCTGAGTCCAGCGGAGCATAAGATTGTAATCTTGTTTGGTCTGGAAGGTGTCACATAGAGGGTCAAAGTGCGGGGTATTTATTGATGGACGGCCGAGGCGGAGGGAAAAAACAAATGCTGTAATGGAAGCGAAGGAGGAGGCACTGGGCTGTTGCGTAATTGTTAATGGCAAGCGGCGATTCAGGGTCTAACGTTCCCGTAAGGGCTTATCCGAGAGAATTTACCTACAAGAAAAGTTGGAATCTTCCCATTTGGGTTCTCTGAAGTTGCAAGGAAAGACGTATAGCTTATATAAACTAGGATAAGTTAAACTTACTCTACAAACAATCTCCAGGTCGTCTCTGTGAGGGACAACGGACTATCCTACACGCGTTGTTATCGCCCTTACCTACTCAAATTATCCGGTCGCCTCCTGCGCTCGTCTGTATGAGCTTGAAGCTATCGTGCACCCCCGGGGCTATGTATGATTATAAAAGAAACCGGCGATACAGTAGCGGGGTTTTCCCTATTTGGCAGTGCGTATAGAAACTTGTGCCTTGTGTATCTGACATAGTAAGCGCTGATCGTTAATCAAGAACCTCGCGATTGATGTCTCAGGAGCACCAAGTATCCGTTCGATTACGAGGAGTGTACGGTAAGAGGGGAAACCAATGCTACAACTATACAGGGAGACACGCATGAGCACAGTCGCATGAACCGCTAAACTGCGCGTTAACTTTGGATGTAAGTTGGCGATTGCTGGCCGTAAAATCTATTCATGTGTGCTGGAGTACTCTGCATCAGCATCAGGTCCTTTACATTCCCATTCGTGAAACAGGGTTTCTCGCAAGCCATGGTAAGCTTCTCTAAGAATATCGAAAGATGGATCCAAATTCTATAATCGAATCAGGAAAAACGGTCAGATCCATCTCCTCAAACATTCGGGATACTACCTCACCTCAAATACTACCTGCAAACTTGGCTCTCTTGCGGACAGTATTGCCAAATATCGTCGTACGTTCCATCCACATAAGCCTTCGTTGATGATAATATCGGATATCACAGAGATGGGTATAAATACGCGTGAAACACTTGTGGTGAATTGTCGTCCGAATAGGTATAGCCCTCGATGGGTTTCTAGCTGCAGTCCGATGGCTGGGAATGCAAATGCGGACTCTAGAATCACACTAAATCGCTGGAGATTAGAGACACAAAGGGGGCACTCGTACCTCGGTGTACTGTTGTAATTTGAGAGCACATATGTATAATTCCCACAGCGAGCAAAATGCCACGTTGCATTGACAAAGAGTGGTCCTGATACGCGCCCAATGCAAGGTACTAGGGGTAAAATGTATCGGGTTTTCAATGAACATTTGGATTTGAGCGCGCTCACCAAAATTGATATCGTTGTAGCGACCATAGCCCCATCTGCCAACTGGAACTTGCCACGCGTTCGAGCGTGTTCTACTTGATACTCAGCAATACCATCATTATGTGCCACTAGCCTAAGTGATAGTCTGTTCAACCCGTTCGCCAGGGGCCTAATAGGTGGCAGTTCATCATTACGAGCAGTCCAGTGCATTCATGAGGCGGTTTTGGTCGCGTGAGGTTGGAACTAGGAGAGGAATTTGCAACAGGAACAGGCTTCTCGACCACGTGATGCATCACGCTGTGTATTCCACCAAGACACTACCAGGATTTGTGGATCAAATGGCTGACAGTTGATACATTTCTGCTTGATCGTACTGCAGATTCATCCGAGGAGAACAAAAATATAGATGGGCTTCCAAGGAACTACTTTAAGTGTACCTGCTCTACTTTATCCTGCACACTGGATCGCAGTTGCCGAACGTTATCTCGGAGTTGAGATCCAAAAAGTCGAAGCCCAAGCCAGAAGCCAGGCTCGATCCAGGCTCTCATGAATTGAGCAATAACTATAGCTTACACCTGATAGTATCGGTAGTGAAAGGCTTGGCAACGTTTTTCGGCTGTGCGTAACCAGCTCACTTAGGGGTCACTAAGAATGGGACTGTTAGAATAGTTGGGCGATAGTCAGAGCTGTTCGCTGAATGCCGCTAAGTGAGTAACACCACCTGCCAAGTGAAACTTGCTAGCCTAAAGTGTATTTCTCCTGCTCCGTATCATTAGAATACGGGCGTTATGGTAGCCATAGATAATTCTTCCCCAACAATGGGTTCAGCGGGAATAGCATTTATTTTTCAGAAACTCGATCACGTCCTCAAGCGGCGTCATGTGATCCTGATCACCGTAATAAATACACGAGTGTAGTTGAAAATACATGCGCATACAGCCCACATCGTGTGCATTGGGCTGATGTTGAGCACAGGTGATCACAATCCTCACGTTCGTCCATGTCTCCTGGGTTTTTCTGTGTATGAAACATGCAAATTTATAACTTCGATTTGGCAGAGATCAACGTTTTTTCTACACGCGTCCAGAACTACCGACTGGGATTTTCTTCGGCGCTTACGAAATAGACTTTTACCAATCGCTGGAAATTGGCCACAAAAGTGGCTTCGATACAATCAAGGTAGAATTTTTGCCCTTATATCGAGCCACGAGTTTCTATCAAGATAGAAATAAGTCTGAAAAGAGACAAAGATATTTTTACACACCAACGAAGAAAACCGGCTGTCACATGGAGCGATGATGAGCGTGGAACAAACGGTGGTAGATCCCATTGTGAAGCATAGGTATGTCGATATTCCACACGGATGACGCATATACTACACTGTTCCCTCATACACTACCGCATTTACACCATCACAGGTCGCATCCGAACAACAGTTTCCCACTATCTAGGCTGAAGCCCACTCCGTGTGACTCCTCTCATCTACAGGCCAGTGATGTTTGTATTTTTCTCGAGGTACTTTGCATCTTGACTTACCGCTTGTGCTACATTCACCGCACTGGGACGTCCCTCTGGCTCGAACTCCCAGCATGACTTCAGCAGGGACCAGAGTATATCTCCGTGATCTGAGTTTGACGGTATATACGTCTCGGGACGCTCGGGACACACTCTCTTGATCGTAATAGCCAACATGATTGCACGTTCGCTTTTGCCCCTCCACGGAACATCGCCCGTAATCACTTCCTGAAGCACAAGCCAGTATCAGAACTTACTAAATGCGCAGACACAATGCATACTAGTATGGTCTATAAGCGGCCGATTAGATACGATCTAGTGAGTATATGCTCAAACGCACCATACCGAGCGCATACACGTCTGTCGCGTAGCTACATGAGCTTTCTTCGAACAGCTCCGGTGCCTACACAATACAGAGCAGTCAGGGACGACACTCAGTACCTCTAGCAGACTCACTGCCCAACGCGACGACAGCGCTTCCTTGGTCGACGTCTTGGTGAACTTGAGCGTATACTCTGCCAGCTTAGCGTTGCCGAAGTCGGCGAGCTGGGCGACGCCGTCTTGAGAGAGGAGTGCGTTTGCCTGCAACCGATATGTCAAGAGGTTATTACACGGGTTCACATGTTGTTGTTGTTTTTTTCGTACGCCTTTGAGGTCGCCATGCACCTAGCATAATACAGAATTTGCGTCATCGGTAATTGGGAGCTCACCACTCCAGACGCATGTAAGTACGACAAGCCCTCGGCGATCTGACTACTCTGGTGACCCGATGAGCATACAAGTTCAACAGGGACCTCTCGTCTGGAGGCTAGCACCTACACCTACCAACGTACACCGGTCTGCGTCGGCGCACCGCTCAAGGTACTCACTGTGGCATTTCGGGGTACTAGATTCAAGTTCCAAGGGTAACTGTCATTTAGTGCGACAGTTACTTGTCAGCGGTGCCGAAATTACTTACCTGAAGTGCCTATCGGGGGTTCTCTGAAACGCCCGAAACCCGTGAGCCGAGGGGCAAATAAAGGCCTAGAACTAGGCAATAGTTCGGAAGTCACTAAAATGGCGCGTGAAGTGCCGTTCGGTACTACCTGGAAGTGACGTTCGTACTTCAGGGAAGTGATGCCGGTACTTCGGCTTCAGTTATGCCGGCACTTCTATTGAGTAAGTCGGGTACTTTCTTCGAGTGATCTCCGCACTCGGGACCAGTTCCTCCTATAGTTCTTTTCTTTCTCTTTCTCTCTCTCTCTCTCTCTTTCTTTCTTTCTTTCTTTCTTTCTTTTTCTTTCTTTCTTTCTTTTTCTTTCTTTCTTTCTTTTTCTTTCTTTCTTTCTTTTTCTTTCTTTCTTTCTTTTTTTTTTTCGTTCTCTTACTGGTTTTTTTCTCTAAGTTTTCTTAGAGACTTGTTTGTTGTATGGTTCGTGAGTATATTATTCGTAAATCGTCACAAGCGGAAGAGAAACAAATCGCGTAAAAGTCAAAAATTACTACGGGCTGTAAGAAACATGTCGTAGACGTAGTAAACGGCAGAAAGTCACGTAGGAAACGAGAAAGCGCTATATATATGTTGCAAGAAATATGTCGTAGGCCAGACTAAGCCTTGGCGCTGCTACGAGTAGTACGCCGGGTTGCGGGCTGCTGTAAATAAGAATGTTAGTAATCGAGTCGAGTATCCATATTCATAGTACTTACCGATTTGGCCTTGGTCCCAGATTCCTTCGCGGCGGTTGTAGCAGCGGACTTGGCAGTCGACGCGCCCTTCTTGCTGTTCTTGCCAGTGGTGGCGGACTTGGCAGCGGACTTGGCGGTTGACGACGCCGCTGTACCCTACGGATGCGTGTATGTGTTAGTGTCAACTCGTAGACGAGAGTAAGAGCGACGTACCTTAGACTTCGCCCCCCTTCTACCGCCCTTAGCCTTGGTCCCGCTGTCGGACTCTTCGTCGCTCAGCTCGGAGTCGTTGTCCGCGTTGAAGTCGACGGGTCCAAGAGGGAGGAGCGAGGCGGAAACACGAGAACAGGCCTCCTTGCCGCTGGCAAGAAGGGCAGCAACGTCGGCGTCAGCAGGGTTGAGCATATAAGCAGGACCAGAGCCGGGAGCGGGAGCCGAGCCGTGAGCAGGAGCCGAGTCGAGAGCAGGAGCAGAGGCCGAGTCGGTGGCCGGAGCAGGGGTAGCGGGGTCAGTGGCAGTGGTGACTGGGGCAGGGCCCACGGCAGGCTCGTCCATGGGCGGAGGAGGGCGGACGGCGGGGCGAGCGCGTTTCGGCGGGGCGGGATTAGGAACGACGGTCGGGCCCACACCAGGCTCCGTAGCGGTAGGCCCAGCAACGTCTGCCTGGGCGAGGTCGCGGCTCTCGACGACCTTCGTCTTCTTGCCGGTCCGAGTGAGGTCGGGGGGTAGGAGGGGTCCATCGACGGCCATTTCGTCGTCGTCTTCATCGTCTGAAACACCAATAGGTAAGCATAGACATTGTGCTCGTATGGACGAATGTGAACTCACCTTGAATGGTCGTATTGTTAATGCCCTTGATCATATCCTCAATCGACTCGTCCGGGTTTTCGAGAGCGGCAGCGGCCTTGGCAGCCTTCCGAGCTGCTGCGCGATCGAGGGCGCTCTTGCGTTGGGCCTCACGGCGGGCTTTCTGGCGCTTCAACAGCGACTTGGGCGAGTGTTTCGGCTCCTTGGGCTTGGCCGCGGCGCGCTGGTTGTTCTTGTAGCGATCAACGCAGCTCTTGAGCATGACATAGGTCAACGCCTCCGGCACCCAGTACGGATTTTCGTACTCCAAGATACCGGGGTAGACTTGTATGATCTATATTGTAGAGTATGTTAGAACAATCCTCGTCGTTTGTAAAATAGAAAAAAAAAGAAAAAAAGAAAAAAAAGTTTGCAGACGCACCGTATCGAACACCCTGCGAAGCAGATACTTGTTCTGCTTGGAGATCGTCTCCCTCATGTTGAGCCTTGCCGCCACGCCGATCTCGTGAACATTCATCTGTACTGAATGTTAGCAAGCGTCAAACACGGTGGTTGGTATGAGTGACACTCACGAGAATAGATGAATAGACAGGGGAGCTAAGGCCGAGTACCTCCTTCAGCTGGAATTTGTCCTTGCCGGGCGTACCCTTCGGCCTGTCGCAGATGTTGAACTCGACATGGATGGGCGTAATCTCCTGCGCACCACGCCGGGCGGGGGCGGACCCAGGGGCTGAGGCGACTGAAGCAGCTGAGACGGGAGCAATGGGAGCGAGAGCAGCAGGAGCAAGTTGACCGTTGAACATGTTGGCGCGAACAAAAAGCCAAGAAGGGGTGAAACACGAAAGACGGAGCTAAAGGGGGTTTATATAGGTCAAAACGCAAAAGGACTGTCGAACGAAAGGGGCTGTCTAAGGAAATTAGAGTATTAGAATAGTGCCGAAGTCACTAACGACTCAGGGTTTGCGTGCCAAACAAATGCGGTCGGGACCGCCAATTAACTCTGATATTAATTTCAGGGTTCATATCCCACTGGGACATGGCTGAGTCAGCGCTTACCTAGTTGGGGTGAGCGCTTCCAAATTTGGCGCGGATGGATGTGTGGGAATACGGGCAACACTCGTGGCGCTCTTCGCGTGTGGGATCACTCTTGTAATTTTGTATCGCACACTTAGAATTTATAGTGAATGAGTGTGATATATTAAGAATGTGTGTTACGTGTAACATCGTGAAAAAGAAGCGCGGTACAAGAAAGTCAAGACAATGTAAGTAACGCTAATACTCGCTATTGCTATCTGCGGGGTCCAATCCAGCCTCGTAGTCCTTCTCGAGCGCGGCCAGGTCCTCGCGCGCCTCTGAGAACTCGCCTTCCTCCATACCCTCACCAACGTACCAGTGAACGAAGGTACGCTTCGAGTACAGAAGGTCGAGCTTCTGCTCGAGGTGGCTCCACGCAGAGGACACAGCAGTGCTGTGCGATGGGATGGTTCAGTTAGAGCGGGCGATAAAGCGGAGTTGGCGTACTTCGAAAGCATGCACAGGCTGCGGTCGACCTTTGCGCGGTCGCGGCCGGGGATGCAGGCGGGCGACGCCTTGTTTTTTTGTCAAGATTAGTGGCTAGATATGATATGATGCCAGTAAAAGACTTACCAGAAACAAGCAGTCGGAGTGCTCGAGGGTGGTGTGGGTTGTCAAGACGGAGTTGTAAGGCTCGACAACAGACGAGGAAAGCTTAGGCGCGGGGTAAACGCAGAACTCGAGCTTAGCCTCCTTGTCATAGTCTGTGCTAAGGCGCTTGAGAAGGAGAGCACCAAAGCCAGATCCGGTTCCACCGCCGAACGAGTGGAACACAAAGAATCCTTGCAGCCCTGAGCAGTTGTCTGCAAGGCGGCGGATGCGGTCCAATGCGATAGCGAGCAGCTTCCCAGCAGCATAAGTAGCAGATAGAGTGGCAGACGAGTTAAGAGCAGTAGATCGAGTTCGTACGGAGTCATCAAGGTCGTGCATTGCGGGGGCAGAGAAACAGGTGGGAGAACAAGAGTAAACCATTGAGCCGGCGACTGGCCCAGAGAGCCAGCGGAGAGTTAAAGGAAGATACACACGGTAGAACACGAGGACGTGGGCGAAGGACTTAATTGAATGATATTAGGGATTTTTCGCAGGTGTAGGAGGAATGACCCAACTTACGGGATATTAAGGGGATGGTGTAGGCGAGTGCCGAGGACTCGGAAGTTCGGAGTTAACTATAGTATTGGCTGTTGAAGGTGTGGGCATACGCCGGCGGGCGGTGCAAGGATGGTCGGAAATGAATATTTGGGCCTGGACGAGGGCAAGTTGGTCGATGGGTTTCGAATTTAGACAGTTTGGATCGAGATGGAGTGGAGCGAGGCAGAAAAAACAAGCAGCAGAGCAAACAGCAGAATCGGCAAGTGTCGATCGTATTAGTGGTTTCTCGCAGGCGTAGGATAAGGGGAAAGGGAGAGATTCAGATCTGGGCGCCATAGATGGCAGTGAAGGAGGTAGAGGGCGACATGGTGTCGAGGTGCACGAAGCGAGTGAAGAGAAACGTCAGCTGAGGCCAGAGGAACAATACTAAATACGTACAGCTGTCGGGCCGGAGCATGCTTTTACGTCCTCGAGTGACAACAGAGGGCGAGAAGGGTGGCCACGAGGCAGCGATCGTTGGGCGAAGACGGGGACAAGGAAAAACGAATGAATGAGATTTGAGGGCTGTACGCCAGCCTGCAGAGCGGAAGGCGAGATGATCAGCTAGGACAATGGCCGGAGATAATACGCACCTTAACACGCTATGAGGCACATGCTAAAATTGTGGGGATCACCGGCGGCCGTGAGCTTGCGTATGTAGTAGTAAATGGTGAGGTGGGTTAGCATGAGCTTGAGTGCGTACGAAATACGTACTATTTTTCTCTCATGCATCAAGCACAAGGCACGGTGGAGGACGGCTCCAGGCGTTCGATCTCAAAGTCGAAGCGCTGATCCTCGGGTTGGACAAGTCCGGCAACCCGGACCGGCCGCTGCCGAATTTTTCTCCTAACCTCCTCCACCTCGCCCCGACCTGCTTCCACCTCGCCTCGACCTACCGTTACTCGACTATAAACATGACTTACCAGCTACTCCGGCAGCTTGAACGACGCCCTCGACGCTATGCCCCCAAAACGAAAATGCCCCTGTTGCAACGAGGATTATAGCGAGACCCAGATTCGGCGACATCTGAAGATCCAGCGAGAGCGCCTTGCGCGCGAGCTTGCAAACAGCTTTAACAATGACGAGGGCGGACACGAGGGTGCCGACGGCGCTGATATTGGTGGTGCGATCAATGAGGGAGACGAAGGCGCGGATCCCGGTGACCAAGGCGCCGGTATGGAAGGTACATACACACATTATCCATTATCTCTACCTATAGCAATGTGATGGCTTACCCGGTTTAATTGCCTAGAATTGGCACAACTGGCAGCCGCCGAGCTGGGGCTAAACGACGCCGAACCGGCGCCGGACGACGGCTTCGTGGCAGACGCCCCTCATGGTGTTGTCGGAGATTATGGTAAGTAATATATATTATTTACGGTACGAGCGCTGACCCACGCTACTACAGCCCCAGTACAAGGGGTCATACACAATCCGGTACGCCACGCTCCCCTAATCATTGACGACTGGGGCGACCCCCCCGAGGAATCCGACGCAAGCGAGGACGACGATGACGACGAAGCCGAGCACGACCCCGGGTACGTCGAACACGACATTCCGCCCGGCCTGGATGCCATCGACGAGCCTCGACTTGCCGACGAGGATATCCGCCAGATGCTCGCACTTGAGCTCGGCGATCTAGCTGCCGACGAATGGGCCGGCATGTGTAAGTACATTCTATTTGGGCATATATAATTTACTAACATATACAACTAGATCAACGCTATATAGGGACTCGAGACGAAAACACCCTTCGGCTTCTGGCCACCCGTCTTCGAACCCATTTCTCACGCCAGACGTGGCTCGATCTTTGCCACGGAGTCTGTAGGCCTCTCAGGCTGCCCTCTGAGGTCGTCGCTTGGCGGCGTCTCCGGATTCTCGCGAACCTAGAGTCCGCCTCGTATGACTGCTGTATTAACTCTTGCATCTGTTATCTAGGTAGATTCCAGAATCTCAACGCCTGCCCCTACTGTCAAGAGGCTCGCCGTAACGCTCAGGGAAAGGTGAGGAGGTCTTTTCGCTACACGCCCCTCATCCCCCAGCTGCGCGGTTTCTTCCAGAGTCAAGATATGGCCGACAAACTTACGTACCGCTTGCGAGCCGAGCAAGAACACGATCCGACCAAGATTCTCGACGTATTCGACGGGGACGATTATCGTCGATTACGACAGACCGAGGCCTACCCAGGGTACCGCTTTTTTAGCGAGCCCCAGGATCTCGCACTTGGCATTTCGACGGACGGCTTTTCGCTTTTCAAGCGCCGCCGCAAGGGCCACTCGACTGCTTGGCCGATTATTCTCATCATCTACAACCTGCATCCTGACCACCGTGTCCGCCTCGAGAACGTCATATGCGTTGGCGTTGTTCCCGGCCCGAAACAGTGTAAAGATCTCAATTCATTCCTCATTCCGCTACTTGACGAACTCCTAGCGCTCGAGCGCGGCGTCCAATCTGGCGGATACGTCCCTGGCGAACGTGAAAAACGCGGCTTCAAGCAGCACGCGCACGTCATCATCGGCTTCGGCGACATCCCCGCAATCGCCAAGATGACCCTCGTCAAGGCCCACAATGCGATTACACCTTGCCGGGCATGTCTCACGCAAGGTATAAAGTGTCAACACAACTCTCGTTACTATATGCCCTTAACCCGCCCCGGTCTTAGACCCCCCGCCGCCGGCAACTTCAACATCATCATGCGTACTCACGATCGCTTTCTGGCGCATCTCGAACAACTCGAACAGATGACCGGCCCGCGTCAGAAAACAGCGCGCGAGGCGTTTTCTCAGCAGTGTGGAATTGTCGGGCGGTCTATTTTTACTCATCTACGCTCGATCGATTTATCTTCTAGTTTCCCATACGATTTTATGCATTTGATTTTCGAAAACCTCGTCCCGAATCTTGTCTTACATTGGACCGGTAAGTTCAAAGGCATCGATACAGGTACAGAGAACTACGCAATATCGCCAGAAGATTGGGAACAGGTCGGTCTACTAACCGCCGCAGCTACCAAGACCATCCCCTCGGCCTTCTGCGGAACGCTCCCGAACATCGAAACCGATCGAAAACTCTTTAAAGCTGAGGCGTCCGGATTTTGGATTCAATATCTCGCCCCGATTTTGCTTCGTGGCAAGCTCGCTGAGCCGTATTACAGGTAAGCTCCTTTATTTATATATTCCTACGCTACTAATTCGTAATTACAGCCACCTCTTACTCATACGGGAGATTATCCTCCTGTCGTTGAGATTCGAAATCACGCGCGAACAGGTCGATCAGTTGGAACAGATGATACATCGGTGGATACTCGAATACGAACAGTAAGTAACTTAAACTTACTATTTTCTGAGAACTAATATGCAGTTAGATACTACTATCAATACGCGGACGAGCGCCTTCCGACTTGCCCACTGACGATTCACGGGCTGCTTCACATCCCGTATTACATTCGACGAACTGGCCCACCCTGGGCATCGTGGGCTTTCATAATGGAGCGGATCTGCGGCCACATGTTACCCGCTGTCAAGAACCGCGTCCGGCCCTACGACCACCTCGACAACTACGTCGAGCGCCGCGGGCAAATGCAGGTTGTATCCAAGGTGTACAACCTGCCCACGCTCTCCAAGCCCCGCGTGAATTGGAGGTTTGAATACGGAGAAGAAGTCTCCTCCCGCGAGGTGATATATCCCGAGTGTACGTAGCTTTTTAAGCTCAACCGATGACTTGAGCTGATTGCACGACATTCCAGTTCCCGGGTTTGTGCTTGGAGTTCCAATCCGACGCGGTGTGCCGCTTGAGCAGCCGTTAACTCGCCACCTGACTCGATACTTTGGTCCTTTCAACGAAGGACAAACTGCGGCGCAACTCGAAGCGCGTATTGAAGCTGATTCGATTACTCGGTACGGCCGGATCCGCTTGTCAGGAGACGGTGATCGGATACGTACCGCCGCATTGATTGATAATGATCCAATCGCGCGCGACAACTCATTCATTAAGGTGGGTAAAATCTTTATCATTCACGCATGATCCATATTCATGTTCATAACAGTACGATTTAGTTCCCGACGAGAACGCCTCCGAATTCTCGGGATCCGACCATCCATACCTGGAAGCACAGTATGGCCGGCTGTTGGACATCTACCACCTATGGTTCAATCATGTGTAAGTGTCTTATATATGTGGCGTATTTTTTGCGCTTACATATTTAGCAATGGCACCCGCGAGGAGTTCCTACTCGGGCGGGTTCAGGTGTGCGAAACCGGAGGTCTCGACGCCGGGCTACCACAGAACCCCTACGTGACATTCGACATGGACCAGATGGTCCGTCTGAGCCCCCAGATGATCAACATGAAGACCGTTGTCGCCGTCGTAGGGAGAGTGCATATTACTGGACACACTTGGGCGATAGTTGATCGCAGTCGGGATAGCGCGCGTACGCAGTTTCTTGACGAGGAAGGAAACGTCGAATTTGGATTTGAACCGGAATAGATTTTGTCTAAATGTACACACCATTATATATTTACATCCAGTCCGCTAGCGCACTCGAGCCGAGTACCCATAACACTCGAACATAAGTGCCGAGAGCACTTTTATAGTGCTTTTCGTGCCTTAACGCATTTTCTGTCGGCGCCGAAAGAAGCGCGAAAGTGCCGGCTCGGTGCCGGGAACTTGACATAAGTGCCATCGGAACCCGCTCAAAGTGCCTAGTGCCTTTGAAACTAGGGTCTAGTACCCCAAAATGCCACAGTGGTACTGCGGTAGATTGCCGTTCGCCTCCCACCGCGCGACCATCCCGATATGACCCTGGAACATCACTAGTCCCAGC
>WSTJ01000835.1:0-17564 GCA_019623705.1 Ceratobasidium sp. 428
ACCTCACAAATCGCATATAACCTTGTGGGCTCTTACCCAAGTTTTAAGCATCAATCGACGATGTATGTTTCTGGTCTAGTAGTCTTCGGCGCTGGTTTCGCCGCAGTCGTCTACGCCAACTCTTTCCCTCTATCGCACAACTATCATAGGTTTGCTGAGCGTTCCCAAGGTATCAACTTTCAGAGGTGCGGCGAAAACAACACCTTTGAATGTGGACGATTCGAGGTTCCGCTGGACTATCAGAATGATACCGTTGGAAAGGCATCGCTTGCGGTAGTTCGACTCCAAGCTACTCAGCAGCCAAAGCTTGGGACGCTTTTCGTGAACCCGGGAGGACCAGGTGATTATACCATCATTGTTTGGAAGCGGTGATTTGACACTCATCGAACGGCTCCAGGTGGTAGCGGTGTCGGTTTTATGTTTAGTGACGGGCAGGTGATTATGCAGGCTGCTGGCGGCCAGTATGATGTCGTTAGTAAGTCACCCCGGGCTCTTTTTTAGCATTTGGGTTGACTCACAAGGCTCTACAAACCTGTAGGCTGGGATCCACGTGGTGTTGGTTTCACTAACCCGCGAGCGGACTGTTTCCAGACTGGCACCGAGGAGAATGCCTTCTGGCAGGGAACTATTCCTCGAGCCGGTCTTGAGGCTAGGGGAAACTTCACTGATCCAGGAGATCTAGCCGCATTTAACGCTCAGGTCCCTGAGGTTGACGTGCTGCTCAAACAGCTTGGCGAGCGATGCTTGAAGTTCAGCCCAAATACTTATCAGTATGTCGGCAGCGTAGCTGTGGTACGCGACCTTCTAGCGATGAACGACTACCTTGAAGGCCCAAACAAAACAGTCAATTTTTGGGGGTTATCGTGAGTTTGTGATGTCGGCCGACTCAGTGGTATTTCAATTAGCTAATTTGTGTAACTTCAACTCCAGCTATGGTACACTCCTTGGGGCGTATCTGGTCAATAGTATGTCTAGCCTTCAAATATATGCGTGATATTACAATAATGCTAAACATGATACAGTGTTCCCAGATCGTGTGGGACGTGTTGTGCTTGACGGTGTTCTGGACCCTGTTGTTTGGTCAACGAGACCCGGCCACGAGGTGAACTTGAGGGCTACTGTTTGTTTAAGTGTTACTTATATAGTACTCATAGATATGGAACCTCGCCGTTGAATCTGCAGATGAAGCTTTTACCGGGTTCGTCACAGCTTGTGCCGCTGCTGGCCCAGCCGGATGCGCCATAGCCTCACCAGGCTCGTCCGCAGACAGTATTCGCGATGGGGTTCACCAATTGATCGATGTGAGTAGCCCACAGTGCCGTCCGGTGTCCGCTAACGCTAATAATACCCTACTTAGCGAGCCTACGATTTTCGGAAAATTGCGGGACCAAACGCAGGGTTGACGTCTGCAGCTGTTCGTGGTGAGTTTCCCAAATGTTCCTATGGTTCACAAAATGTGTTGGTAACAAGTGAGCCAAGATACAATATATGGTGGAATGTATCGTCCGACTTCATGGCCCCGACTGGCGCAGGAGCTCAGGAGCATGAGCAATTTCTTGGATAACCCAGCAGCAGGAGTACCGAACAAGCGGCGTTGGACATCTGAGCCTCCGCCACACCGCGTGACCCGAAGGCAGAACGCTCCCGACCCAAATGATCCTGCTCCCGATTACGCGTTTCAAGCGGTGGCTTGTGCCGATTCTATTGACGCCGGGAATGTAACCACGCAAACCGTGTTTGACTCACTTGTAGATACGACTCGAACTACAAGCCAGATGTGTAAGTGTTCACTCTGAACTAGATCACATCGGGCGCTTACCATTATTGGTGCAGTCGGTCCACTTTGGGTTACGGTACGTACTTGCGTTTACACTTCTTTGTGTACGTTATCTCAAACCACAAGCAGGCAGGGCTTTATTGCCACCAATGGCCGGTTCGTGCCGTAGAACGCTTCACAGGGCCATTCAACCAAACGCTTTCAAATCACATCCTAGTGATAGGTAACCTTGTTTGGGGATACGTGTATACCACATAACTCAGATAAACGTTGCTGGCAGGAAACGAGGCAGACCCTGCTACGCCATTTATTTCAGCGAAGCGTGTCGCCGATGCACTTGGCGACTCCGCAACCCTGATTGAGCGAGATGATTTTGGTGTAAATCATACCTTTCTTGCTCATCGCCCGCACACTAATATTTTCACCGCATATCACGTAGCATCTATCTTTGGCGATGCATTCTGACTGGTGAGCCAACTGAAATCCTAAGCTCTCAACAACAAGCTAAAATAGATAACCAGCACCATGGATGCATTGAAGAATTATTTCCTAAAAAATGTAGTCCTTGCTCAGGATACATTTTGTGGTGTAAGTGGCAGTTACACACTGGCGTGGTACAGTCGACTCACTTGCAAATGGTTCCAGACCAACCAGGTCTTATTCCCAGGCCCAGGTATCACCAAAAATACTTTGAGCGCAATTAACCAGAATTCAAACGCATCTGAAATGCTGGTCGAGTTGGAGAAGGTTCGCACGCAAGGCCAAAGGCTTGCCGTTGCCGTTGCGGTACTCGCCTGCATCATCGGGCTGCTATTGCTTTCATTTGTCGTGCGGTCAGTGCATCGACTAAAATCGAAACAACCGCTTCAAGCTGCTTTCCATTCTGGCGCTAACCGCCCCAAGCAAAGTCATCAAGACGAAAGCAAGACCGCTCTCGCTGGGTCTGTCGTATAGGCTACTTCCGGCATACAATGCACTCTTTATTCATCATCTTCTGCTTCCGCTGTATGACATATAATTAACCTAACCAGCTGGACTGTTTACTGAATGACAAACGGCGTGTGGCTCAGTAAAATATTTGACCCCAGCGCCGCTTGTGCTGATTAGCAACGACGATTCATACCATATCTACATCCCATTCGCCGCGAGTGTGCAAGAACGCGGTCCCCCAAGCCCCAGTCTCGTTGTTACCCTCGCCATCTCCGAATTTTTTGTCGTCCTTAGAATCTAAAGAATCCCACTCATCACATTCCATCTAGCCAATCAAGCTGTTAGAGCTTAGTACTCTGCCCTGCTATATTATACATATACCTCAGGGTCGACTCCCGACCTTAACAAGGTGATGGCTTCGTTTAGATGTTCCCCCAGCTTCATATTGGGCTGGCGCATCGTGGTCGAATGGTTCACCATACAAGTTTTGCAGATTATATTTGACCATATCCTGTGTAAGAACCTATCATCACTAATTAGCGCACCGAAGTACTTTCAAAAGTATAAACTACAAACCTAGCTGCGTCACAAATGCCTAAGCTGCTAGTAGGAGTGCCTGGTATACAAGGAGCACGCCGACGAGGCCGGGCCGGCACCGCTACGCCAAAGTAAGACCAACAGCGAAGGACGATTGGCTGAGTAGCGCTTATTACTTCAGGTAGTTGCCCGGCCACTTTCGTAAGGTCGGTGTACCAGAACACGAGTAGACGAAGCCTAGGCAGCCGGGAGCTAATCAATTGCAGCTTGTCTAAGCTCATATACTGCTCCTCCAGGTGTAACTCTTCCAGTTGTGGTATCGCAGTAAGCAGGTTGTCCCATGTAGGCCGGTCCGGTTGAAGATCCTCAAGAAGAAGGTCGTGGTTGTCTTTGAATCTGCCTATCCTCAAATACCTCAGGGGCATGAGCTTGAAGTTGTCGATTATCGACCAGGAAGCGTCGAACTCGGATGAGCAATCACCATAGGGGAGTACAGTGAGGCACTCGAGCCACGGACTGTTTGCACCAAGACAAGAAACAGCCACTTCTGATCGATTAAAATCAAGAGTAAACCATGTACCAGACCTTCTCGGCTTGCCTTTATAAGTGATGGAAGCGGAAATTAGCCGACGAAAGAGTTGAGGAACCTGACAGATACGGGCGATAGCTGAGGGAATGAGGTGATATAGCTCCAGTTGTCGGAGCGACGGAAATGAGTCATCCGATACGCTTAGAGGGTCATCACTTCTCTTCTGACTTTGCGATTCGTCAGCACGGAGTGATAGTGTTTCAAGATACGGCAGCCGACCCAGAGCCTGAAAGAGCTCCTGATGCACTATAGATCCGCCGAATGTGAAAGAGCGAATATGCGTAAACTCAGCAAGTTTTTCGTAAGCTGCTATGAGTTGTGTCTCGCTGTAATCCTTTAGTTTTGCTGGATATAGACGCAAGGTCTCGAGACGAGGACATGTATGGACGAGATGTTCCACTAGGTCGAAGCATGCCGCTCGATCTAGCCATGCGTGCGCTCCACAAGCGTGATCACTACTCTTCTCCGCTTGAAGCGAATACATCTCGAGACTGAGCAGACCCGCGTGCAGGATTTCGGGTATCCAGTTCACATGCTGCGGTGCTTTGATGGATCCGGAGGCGTTGATAACTAAGTGTTGTAGATTCGGTAGTAAGGGTCGTGGACCCGTTCGTTTTGAAAAAGCAGGTGGAAAGCAAATGGTGTATGAACCATGTGTTTTGAGCGTCCTTACAAATGGCGAGTGGACGTTGAATCGGGAGAGGTCAACCTCCGAATCGAAGTCAAACACCTGTTTAAGGATTGAGTGGATGCGCGGTGATGGGTCAAACATGGGCTTACGTATTCTGGATCTTCATCTACATCAAAAGGCGCGTCATCTTCTGTCATGTTCACTCCTGGAATTAGAAACAGGATGTCCCGGAAGTCTACATCTTCCCAGATCATCGGCAGAGTCAAGGTATAGGTTGAACGAGATGCATAGAGCAAGTTGGTATAGTACTTCTTTTCCAGGGAGCTACAAATCGTACGGCACAGCTCGGGCAGGTACAGAACGCGAAGGTATACATTTCGATGCGCGAGATACGAGGAGGTTGCTCTGATGCTCGGTGTCGACAACGCACTCGACGGGCGCCGAATCTGAGACCGGTGTATCATACTATCATCCATCCGCGTGAGACCTCAAATTTTCGTGCGTCGGGTCAGAATATGCAAACGATGGTCGGATCGATAGAGCTTCAGTAAGGCAGAAAAGAGGCCGGCGAGGGCCATGCAGCAGCCGCGCAGAGTGATAACCTAGCTCGCGAGCGTCTAAGCAACGCAGCTACATGATATTTCTGTGACTTGATTCATCGAAACGAGCAGGTTTACTGATAGAATATTCTTTACGATTGCTTCGACAAGGGTTGACAGTGGTCGCCGAGAGCACGGTTGTATCTTCCGAATTTCCAATAGCACTGAGCGGGGGGCTGAGCTCACGCATTACGCCAGAATTTTCAAATAGTCTGCTAGAGTCTTTCTTCGATCTGTGGCCAGTGTTCGACGGTCCTTTATATACCCAAGCTAGCTGCTAGAGCCGTTGTGAGGGGGTTCTTTTTGGGAGAAGGGGATTAAATGGACTAAACGTAAATATTTCACGCATATAGGGGGTGTACGCTAGTTGACTGGAGACTCAATCATCCTCGGCGGCGACCGTTATCTATCTCGGGGCACCGCGCTTTCTCGCTCACCTTTTTGCTTTCCCGCTCACCGTTAAATTTTGCTCCATCACGATTGGATAGTGTGGTCACCTAACCATAAGCCTCATTCGCCTAGGCCTCCACCTGTCACCTCACGCTGGATCCCTTAGTGCCGGCGGGTACTGACGACAGAGTTCTGGTAATTTCGTAGCTCGCTTGTATACCCAGCAGTGAAAGGTTTCAGTTACAACACGATAATTAAGTATTTGAGGGAGGCGGTTCGCGGATGAGGTAGTAGTTCGGCCGGAAACCTACAACGGAAAAACACAGTCTCATAACGATGAATTTAAGATTTTTACGGGACAGTTAATATCAGTCGGAGAGAGAAAGAACAAACAATTCCTCTCCTTAGTTACCAGGCTAACTCCTCATCCTGCGCATGATTCATCGTCTAACATATTCTCCGTGGTAAGCTCACTAGCATCTTCTCCTTATACAGCTTACCTAACAGCTCGTAATCGAGGCTTCTGAGATACTCTCAAATTCGTCACCCCATCCTACCTCAAGACGTCCCTCAGGGTTGACTCCCAGCCTTAGCAAAGCGATGGCATCATTTAGCCTTGCTCCTGGCTTTTCATAGTGCGAAAAGCTGTGGGGCCAATGGCTCACTCTATCGGTCTCACATTTTACGTGAGGCCATATTCCGTGGAGGTACCTAGATTAAGTTATGCAGTGTACTACACTCAGTAACCATAACTTCGAAGGCGAGCACTACAAACCTTGCGGCGTTGCAGATAGTTGATTCCGTATCGGGGATACATGCAGACCAAATACTGTACGAGTATTCATCTACTGGATTAGCCCCAAAATATGACCAGCTACGGAGAATAATTGGCTGAGTTGCGTTGATCATCTCTGTTGGTGTCTCTGCTTGACGAAGATCTATTTGCCAGAACACAAGTAGACGAAGTTTAGGAAGCCAAGTCCCAAGCAATCGTAACTCGTTCAAGCTGACGTGTTTTGTATCCATGTGTAGCTCTTCTAGCTGTGACACTGCACTCAGGAGGTCCTCCCACCTATGTGGTCGATCGACTTGGGGGGCTCCAGAAGTAGAGTTAGATCCAATATCAGGACCAAGTTCGATTGTCCCAACTCTCAAGTACTGCAAGGGCATGTGTTTGAGTTTGTCGATAATAGACCAAGAAAGCTTGAGTTCGGACAAGCGATAGCCGTGAGGAAGGACAGTCAGACGCTCAATGTGTGGACTGTTCACGCCCAGGCAAGCGAAAGGGACTTCTGAACGGTTAATGTGATTTGAGTAATAGTTATCATACCAGCTTGGTTTACCGTTGAACATAATAGACGCTGAAACTAGATGGTAGAAAAGTGGTGCAATGTTGCAGATGCGAGACATGGTGTATTCATTCAGCTGATACAGATCTAGTTGTCGGAGAGACGGAAACGAATTGTCTGGTATGATGATGGGTTCTTGGTGCTTCTCCTGGAATTGTGACTCGTCAGCACGGAGTGACAGAGTCTCAAGATGCGGAAGTTGACCCAGAACTAGAAAAAGCTCCTGGTGCACCATAGTCCCACTGAATGTAAGAGAGCGAAGGAGTGTAAGTCCACCGAGAATCTGGACAGGTACCTGCGCAGTTTTACCAGACTTGAAGGAGCGGATTAGGTGCACAAGGTTGACGGCTTTTTGTGTATATTGATGTATGGTTTACCCTATTGGGAGACCTCATCGCCCCCCAGCTTGGGAATAGACGTAGATTCTCAAGTCGAGGGCACGTACGGGTGAGCTGGTCGATCAAGCCGAAACATATATCTCGGTTTAACCAGGCGTGTATTTCGTCCATAGCTTCTACATTTCCGCCCGTCAGCATATACATTTCGAGACTAAGTAGCCCAGGGTGTAAAATCATAGGGATCCAGGTGAAATGCTCGGGTCTGGCTATGCCGCATCTTTTGATAACTAGCTCCTGGCGCCCAGGAGGTGTCGAATTTTAACATGAATAATTACCCTGTTTTACTGCTAAATTTAAGATCAACGGCTGCGAATTACACTCAGTTTTCAAGGCATAGCTTACGTACTTTCAGCCTTCCCCTTTCAACACATTTCTCAAGTTTCACGTTTGACACGGTTTGAGGGGTTTTTCAAGAAGCTATTTTTGACGCATATAATTGTATGATATGGGACATTAAATACAGCGATTCACAACAGTATTACAATATTTGGGGGAAACTGCTACAATATGTCATGGCGCAGCTAGTGGCGAAGTCGGGTGGGCGGCGGTAGCAACGATTGCAGTGCGTCTAAACAGTCTAGGTGTGCAAGCGAATGTGATACAAATAAAACAACGTAGCAGCGTGTTTAACAGTGGCGGCGGGCGGCGGGAGCGTCAGTAGGGCGAATGGGTAACGATTAGGATAACTAACATACGTTGGGTGCGGCGTATGAATATACTTAACACTGCTCAACACGCGTGCTCTCGTTGGTGGGTACCTCAGCCGGATTGGAACACGGATGTGTCGAGCAAGTCAAGGCAGGCAAGGCCAAGTCGGAGTGAGGGAGGCGTGATTACCGCGACGGATAAGAGTTCGCATGAAACTCAGTATGGCGACTCGGCGGCGACCTGCAGCCTGGCTTTGCAGCGGGACATACTAGAGCAGACCACAAATGTAAGCAATATTTGACGTATAGACCAACCGGGACATACCTCGGCAAAAGCTAGGATCAAGAACAAACATGATCACGGTGGCAGAACACTTCAGAAGGTTAGCAAGGGCTGAAGAATAGTGGTTAGTATACACACCTTGTAATTGAACTCGGCGCTTTGGGCACGTAGCGCGACAATTTTCATGGTGAGACGCTAGTCGGGTTTGACGGTAGTAACAATGTTCCTAAAAGTAAGTAAGTGTTCAGCATCGATGCATTCCCCAAGCGCATCACGGAATACACACCATATAAAAGACGAAATGACTTACTGTAGCGTAGGAACAGTCTCGTTGATAGCAGTGGCTTCATGCTGCGCCAGCGGTTCACGATAGCGTCGGGTGGACACGGCGAGGTGGGGGTCTAAGGAGGCGGGCCGGTTGGGTCGTGCGTTGCTGGTGAAGGCGGAAGGTGGTGGTGGCGAGCAAGGGACGGATTGGCGGACCCACAGTGACACGTGATGTGCCATTCAGGGTCACAATTCAATCACGACTTAGCGGTTTTCCGCCCGCCCCACCACATCCTTGCCCGCCCTCCATCACTGTGTGACCTTTGCCAGACACTTGATAATTTATTACTCGCGCTCGCAACTACTGCCATCCCTCAGCACCCTCGTCCAAGCGTGTTTATGGTGAGTCGCGCTCCACAACCCGTACCCGACACTGACTTCTGTTTCCCTCACGCTGTTTGCCCGTCCGCCACGCCTCCCGAGCGCCCATTTGGACTCGCCAATGCCCTCTGCTTGGCCTGGCCATCGCTGCCTGGTCAACGCTGCGCTATTTTGTGCGCTTCCTGGTGCGTCCGTGTGCTCTCCCTTTGCTCACACTATACTCACCAGCCCCACTGATAGCCGCCTCCCGCGCCTGCCCAGCGCGCCCACGTTCGTGTACACCGCGAGCGGCCATTCTGGCCAGTGATGGTCAGTCGATCGCCCGCCCACATTATCGCCTGGCGCCCGTGCTCACGCGCCCACACTCACACCCACGGGCCGCGCTTGCTTCACTTACACACGCAGTGCCCGGCCCACCATTCATGACCCTCAATTGACATGTAAGTCCGACCCCGAAGAGCGGCCGACTCTCTCGGCATATGTTTTCTGACTACGTCACTCGTGCGACTTTGCCCGCCTCGATGTGCACTCACTGCGACCCGATACCCTCGTTACCAATCGCGACCAACCGTGAAACCCCAACCCACATCGATTATGCATGCAGGAGCGTGCCCGGGATATCGTTTTTACTGTTGACACCGTGTATCTACTATATTGTAATTACGCCTGTAATAAACGTTGAAATTTACAGCTGTTTTACCCTAATGATGCTGGCCATTTGATGAGGTTCTCCTTTCAACAAAGTCTTAGTTCAATTTCCACCTTCTTTACCACTAATTTTGACACACTTTGCCGTTCTCGGTCTCACTCGATCAAAACAGCGGTGGGATGGGTTCCCCTTTTAACTTCCTTGGCGCTAAATTTTGACAGGTTTCTCTTCCGATTAGCAACGAATTACGAACAAACTATCCGTGATGTCATAGTTGGCCTCCTGTTGCTCCGCCTTGCCTCCGAACCGTTCTTCTTTGGATGACCCGAGACCGACCCCGCTGCCGAACATACCGACTGCTATTTCCAAACGCGGCAGCGACCCACCTCAATCGTGAGTTCATAGAAGTACCACGGCGGTACACTTTGCTGAATTTTAATATCTTGAACCCTGTCTGAAGATTACACATTTGCCTCCTTTCCCGGCAATTGTGGAAATCTCACATCCCGGATGTTAAAATTCGTGTCATCCGGGTTATCAAGAGTAGGCGGTGCATGTTTGGTAACAAGGGCTGAACTTCCGCTCGGGTCATAGACTTTAGAGCTGCATGCGGAGTATGAACAATGTATGAGCCGGCCGTTGTAAGTGTTTCCACGACAGGGGAATACAGTTTAACTCGAGATAGATTGATGACTGAAGGCAAAGTGAACGTCTACACGAAGACTCAGCGTCAGATATCCAACTGCAAGCCATGCTTACGCTCACATATTCTGGTGTTGAATAACAGCCTATCTTACCCGAGGTTATGGTTACTCCGGGAATAAGACGAAGAATGTCCCGAAAATCTGCCTCTCCCCAGATCATTGGGAGCATTAAGGCGAAGGTTGAACGGGATACATAGAGAAATCTAACGTAGTCTCGCTTCTCCAGGAGGCCAAATATCATGTGATACAACTCAGGGATTTGCAGAGCGCGAATACAAGCATCTTGATGTGGAGAGTGTGAGGCGTCCATAAGCGCCGGGGAGGTGATTGCGCAACTCGTCTACTCAGGGGTGCCCGTTGATTTATGCCTTTCAAGAGTTTTTGTGAACGGATAGAGTGTGGCGTTAGTGCACAAGATATTATCTGTTGAGCTTCAGAGGTTTACTAGTGGACTGTAGAGGCGAGGAAGGGATTCCTAAAGCTGATGTATTTCCGCAGCAGGAGGTGTGGGTGGGTTGTTGTGATGCCGGCGGTTTGGTTTTGTATGGCAAAGGCCGTTAAACGCCGATCTGACTCATCAGAGTGGCTGTTCTCCAACAAACATCACCCGACCACCATGAGCGGGCGCTACTCGCGACCCACTTCACGAGCAACACTACCACAAGCTCAAACCTATAGCAAAGTGAGCTCGATACGATAGGAGATTATATCAACTGACCCCTTGTAGCGCCCAGGAGATGTCCGTCAGTATCAGCCTCCCTCGATTCGAATATGGTCTAACACATACCAGGTCCTCGAGACGCGTCATTCACAGCCGAGAGTTCATTTGTACATGCCCCGCTTAACTCTCGACTTAACACCGCTCCGACCCAAGAGCAACGGGATAGAGGACCCCCGTTACGCGATTTATCGTTAGAAATCCAAGAGGCACTCGTCCTCGAAGATCTGCTCTCTGTTCTCATTGGAGTCGAAGGCACCTATATCACGCGTACTGGAATGGCAGAGCCTGTTCAGTTCTCCGTGGACAGTGGACTAGACCCGGCGTTGAGAGACCTGGTTGGAAGGATGGCACCAATCGCAACGCACTATTGTGCGAGCGTTGCGTTTGTGGAAGCACGCGCGCATATCGAGTTTGGAGCAGTTAGCCACGCTTTATGTGCAGCAATACGCTCGGTACTCAAGGTTTGTCATTCTGTTCACTCCAGGTTTCGATCTAACTCTCGTTGGCAGGACTATACAACACTCATAACTCAGCTCGAACACCTCTTCCACACTTCGCCCGGATTCTCCCTCCAACAGCTATGGTTCCATATCCATCCAGCCCTGCGGACGCTCTCCCTCGTACACAGCATCGCTGACGATATAGTAACTCCACCCACGGCTTCGCTTACTCCCTCATCGTCTGCTGCTTCGGACGACGAAGATGATGAAGAGGAGAGGAGGCGAGACGAAGAGCTTGGGCTGGGTGGAGTGAAAGCCGTGCTGATGGGTGTTGGCGCTGGTA
Organism: Ceratobasidium sp. 428; assembly: GCA_019623705.1. Classification (NCBI taxonomy): domain Eukaryota; kingdom Fungi; phylum Basidiomycota; class Agaricomycetes; order Cantharellales; family Ceratobasidiaceae; genus Ceratobasidium; species Ceratobasidium sp. 428. The sequence continues at coordinate 11,636 of WSTJ01000835.1, forward strand.
TCGAGGAGGCCGGCAATGTCAAAGGAGGCGAAGTGCTAGGGATCTTATGGGATCGATGGGTATCAATGAGCGGGTAAGCCATCACCCAAATTACTTTCTATCGTGATTTCATGTGTTCGGTTCCTCGTTTTGATTGACTTTGATGATTATCCTATTTACAGGGATCCACCAGCTTCGGCTCTTCTCCGCACTCTCCTAGCCGCAGCATCTGCGCCGTACGCCCAGATTCTTCGTACATGGACGCATCACGGGACGCTCCGAGACCCGCATGGCGAGTTCTTTGTTCGTGCAAGAGTCGGTGCCGGCGAGGTCGACTCGAGGGGGAAGAATAAGGAAGACTATACGGATGAATACTGGGAGAGGAGGTATACGGTGTGTGTCAATCTAATCCGCTTATCTTTTGGTATAAGTTTAGCGATGTTGTGGCTGCTAGCTACGAGACGGATCTCATGCGCCCCACCCTTCGACTGCTGCAGCCTCATCTTCCGCATCATCAGCACTCTCTGCGGCGCCCCCTCCCTCAGCGCTCGTACCACGCCCTCGTGTACCAGGAGGAAGGCTCCCAGGTGGTGCCTGTGTCCCGCCCTCGCTTGAATCATGGAAGCACAAGGTTCTGCTGGCCGGGAAATATCTGAACGTAGTGCGAGAATGGGGAGGCGATGCCGCTGGTGTTCGGAACGGCCTCAAAGAGCTGGAAGAAAAGGAACGTAGACGAAAGGAGGAAAGAGAGGACGAGGAAGACCGTGGAGATGGGGAGGGGACGGAACGGGGCGCTTCACGTCTGAGCAACCGCCGACTGAAGGAGTCTGTTGCGGGAAAAGGCAAGAGCAAAGCTAGCAATGAAGATAGCGAGGCGGATGATGGCGCTATGGATAGCGCGCCGTTTTATCGGGCTGTGGAGGACGCTTATACGTATGCAAATCGGACGTTGTTAAAGGTGTTGATGGAGGACCAGATGTTGATTCCTCGATTGCGGTAAGTATATCCATTTTTTGAAATATTATGACTGTACTAATTATATTGAATAGCTCACTCAAATATTACTTCTTCCTGCCTCGCTCGTCCTTCCTCACACATTTCCTCGACCTCGCCCACCTCGAGCTACGTAAACCTCCGAAGAGCGCTAATCTTGTTAAACTCCAGAGTCTTTTGGACCTAGCCATCAGCGGTCCCGAGGAGCCAGTCGGATTCGGCTCGGCAGCTGTTGTAGCAGGTGTTGGCGGGAATACGTCTGGTCCAACCGGAGGCAGCACGATCGAGACACCTTCTTTCCGAGAGGATGTTAAAGTCAGCATAGCATCATCTGGACTGTACGAGTGGTTGCTCAAGGTTGTGAGCGTGAGCGGGGCGATTGACGATGGTGGCGGAGCTGGTGGTGTGGAGGATCAGTTTGCTGCGTCGAGGAAGGGGAAGGGGAAGGATAGGGATGGAAAGGACGGGGAGAAGGATAAGAAGAAGAAAGCGGCCCCGGCGTTGGACCATTTGACTCTGGATTATACTGTCCCATTCCCTCTGTCGCTGGTCATTTCGAGGAAGACGATTTTAAGATACCAGTTATTGTTTCGGCAAGTGTATCGCGTCTGCATAGGATCCGGGCGCTAATAGCTTGCTTTATAGGTTCCTTTTACATCTCAAGCACGTCGAGCAGATGCTTGGCGGAATGTGGGTAGAACAGATGCTTGGAGCCTGGCGTCGACCTGTAACAGCCCGACCACCCGGCCCCGAATCCCGCTCTGTTAGCCGCGCTGAGAGTCGCGCAAGCCACCACTCCGGTCCTCCTTCCGCGCACCCCAATAACCCTGGAGCCCAATCTGGACTACCCAATACAATCCCAAATCCGAACCACCCGCACAGCTCACATTATCCCTCCTCCCTTCATGCAGACTTTGAACGCTGGCGTCGGCGCGTATTTTTGCTGAGGGCTCGTATGCTGGCGTTTGTACAGCAGATCTTGGCGTTTGCGACCTTTGAGGTATTGGAGCCCAACTGGCGGGCGTTGGAGAAGAGGTTAGAGCGGGTCATGACGGTGGATCAGGTGTTGAGAGATCATGTGGACTTTTTGGATACGTGTTTGAAGGAGTGTATGCTGACAAGCGCGAAACTCCTGAGGGTAAGCCTGAAATTTGACGATATTGCGTCGGCTTAACTAACTTACTGCATTTCTAGGTGTACTCGAATCTCCTCGTGACGATATCCATGTTTGCACAGTACGCGTCTTCGTTCACGCGATCCGCTCGAGATATTCTGGCAGCATTGGATCAAGAAGCGACCGGGAATATGACTGGGAAGACGGTGAACATGCAAAAGGAATGGTCATTCCTGAACCGATTCGAGCAGAACTTCAATCACTCCTTCAAGGTGAGTAATTAGCCAACAAAGACTCCAAGACATACTAACATTGCTCGGAAGGTCCACTTGGATGTCGTATCGTTCTACGCCTCGAGCGAGAATGTTACGTTGTTGTCGTTGGTTACACGATTAAATAGTGTGCGTAGTATGCAATAGGAGGTTCTGGTGCTTCAATTTGAGGCAGTTTGTGTGACTATATATAGAGGTGTGTGAGCCGTTTGAAGCCCGATACCTTGGTTGAGCTAGGTTCCAGAATTAATTAATGATAGTTCTTTACGATTCTGTTTACACCTGCATTTGGGCGAGCTTAATCGAATGTTAACTATTACCGATACCGCACCACGCAAAGGTTTTTTGCAACTTTGCCGGACAATACGGTATCAGCAAAGGAAACAAGAAATGCAGGAGTTAGTACGAAAGCGCATACAGTGAGTAATTTCATTAAGACTTCTAATTTTAACGCTTCACGTCATAGATTTTTGAACTCTATTTTTTTACACTTCATTTTATTGCAGACCTGCCTCGAATCGACTGGACCAAGCCCTATGGGCCCTATGAATGTGCATCGCCACAGACTCGATCAAAAACATAACAAATGCGGTGCCGTGAATCGATCGGCAGAGACAAAATTAGGCTAGACACTGCAGCGGTCGGTATGTTTAGGTGGCGCATATAAATAGACCTAAGTGTCTGTTTTATATAAACGGACGCCCACGAGGGGCAGCGATTATTTACCCCCCCCCCCCTCTTTTTTTTTTCTCCAACTCCGAGTCATGCATCACCAACCGTCATTCTTTATGATATCTCGTTCCATTGGAACATTGTTCTGTGCGAGTATGGTCGCCGCGGTTCAGCTGCCGCGCCAGGCCACGGCTTCGGCGGGTGTGTTCATTTTTTTTTGTTTACAATCAGCTTAGCTGATACTTTATCTAGAACCTGTCTCGCTCGCGTCAACGAACCCCACTGCGATCCCAATCTCCTCCATCTACGCAAGTATGCCAACCCAATCAACCACCGTTCTGGATACAACTTACGCTGCTGGTGCTACACCGCCTGTCAGCGGTGCGCCTGCGCTCCCCACAGGTTGGTTAGAATACTAAATCCAAGCAATAACGCCAACGGTTTCGTCTTTGTCAGCGGCAATTGTCGCCACAAACTATCCTCCTCTCGATCAGATCCCACCCATCAACAGTCCTCAAGTGCAACAATGGATCAAAGACGTGCAAAACTCTGGCGTTTCTATCCCCGGGCTCCCACCCACTCAACCAGGAGGTACGTATGTTTAGTATGAGGTTATGAAAGCGTTAACCAAATGGACATGCAGGTTGTAGCGAACCATCTAACTCTGGCGCCGTTGCAAATGCCAGTGCGACCGGAACCTGCTGGTGGACGTGTGGAGGCTGCTCACGGGATACGGACATCACCACTTGCCCTGATAAGCGTAAGTTTAGATAGGCTGAGCTGAATATGCTTGACCTAATTGGCGTCTGCAGTGACATGGGGAGTCTCCTATGATGATGGACCTTCGCCGTACACTCCCAACCTTCTCCAGTACCTTGATCAACAACAGCTCAAATCTACATTCTTCATCGTCGGCTCCCGTGCCATCTCTCGCCCTCAAATTCTGCAGACCGAATACATGGGCGGTCACCAGCTTTCAGTCCACACCTGGTCTCATCCCTCGCTCACTACCCTCACCACGGAACAAATCATTGCGGAGCTTGGTTGGACCAAACAGGCAATCAAGGATATTACCGGTGTTACCCCCAACACGATGCGCCCTCCATACGGCGATATTGATGATCGAGTTCGCGCGATCTCTAAGGCCATGGGTCTTACCCCGATCATCTGGACAAGCGCTGGTGGGGGCGATTTCGATACCAACGATTGGCATGTCCCCAGCGGGCTGTCGTCTGAAGTCGTGCTCTCTTCTTTCGAGACAATTCTCACGAAGGCCAACTCCCTAGACTCTGGTTTTATCGTCTTATCCCATGACCTTTATCAGCAGACAGTCGATCTTGCGACAGGATACATCATCCCTGATGCATTAGCACGTGGATTTGATCTCGAAAATATTGTCTCCTGCCTAAAGAAGCCTCTCTCCGAAGCCTACATCGAGACTAGTAGTAATACCACCAGCCCCGCTAGTACAGGGACCATGAGCGCCGGTGGTTCCTTAGTCACTAAGAGCGGTGCCGTCGCTGCAACATCTACCGCCAAGCCCTCGCCGACCAGCAGTGCTACCCACATTTCCGCCAGTAGCTCCATCTTTGTTCTCTTCGTCGGGCTATGTGTGCTCGGTTTACTGTGATCATTGGACTGGACTGACTCGTCTGCTCACTCACTTTGTTATACTATATTTCTTCTGTGTAATGGACTTTGATTGGACTTTAGTAACGATCGCCCGTGTGCTACATATTCGTCATCCTTGATGAACCTTTATCAGTCATGGTCGGCTTATTGATCGCCTCGTTTAACGATTCTGACGCTATACTGACTCGATCTCGGTCAACGGAGTATCATCGCCGCGTCCCAACCTAGAACTCACGCTCTTGTAAATATTCCGTAAAACGGAACTGGTGAGAGTGCGCTACACCTGGCTATCAACCTGAAGAGCCTTACTAAACGTCTTAAACATAGTCCCGTGACCCGTTTCCTATTCGAGCTAGGACGGCCGTAAATGGGAAGCCCGTGAGGTGGCTCTGCCAACCCCCACAGTCACCAGATTTCTCATCGGCCGCCGGCTCCAGCAGGTATATATGCTCCAGTTAACTTTGACATTTCAGCAGCGTCGCTTGTACTCCTCCCACAACCATGCATCTCACGTATATATCACCCCTGCTTTCCCTTGCACCTATTGTTCTGGGCGCCTATGATGTTCGACCTTTCAAAATTAGCTTGTCGTCGAAGCTTCCCCATTTGAAGGACCTGGTTCAGCGTACGAAACTGCCTTCCTACTCAGTTCTTGGCGACTCGGGCGCTGGTATCCGCCTTTCGTGGCTCAAAGCGCGGCAATCGGACTGGTTAAACAAGTACGACTGGACTAAAGAGCAAGCTTCATTGAATAAGTAAGAAATCTCTCGCTCTTGTGGCGTTGTTTTTGTAGACTAAATTCAACACGATTGTAGGTTTAATCATTCGACGGTAGACATAGGAAACATTACCCTTCATTTTATTCACCAACGCTCATCGGATCCCAAGGCAATCCCGTTGCTTCTAACTCATGGGTGGCCCGGCTCATTCTATGAGTTTCACAACGTAATCACGCCCCTCAGCAATCCTGGGAAAGACTCAAACGTTTCGTGAGTCAAGAACTTTAGCCATTCTCCTGCGCTAACGCCGAGGATGGTGCCATGCTTAGCTTCCATGTCATCGTACCCTCTATGCCTGGATATGGGTTCTCGTCTCCGGCACCCGTTGGCTGGAACATCAATAAAACTGCAGAACTGTTTGATACTCTAATCACAAAGGTTCTAATCACAAAGGTTCTTAGCTACAAGTCTTACGCCGCCGCCGGGGGGGATTGGGTATGTACGCTATACCCCAGCCTCTGAATTACAAAGTCGATAACTTTCAATTT
>WSTJ01000836.1:0-17563 GCA_019623705.1 Ceratobasidium sp. 428
ACCCAAAGGTAGGTTTGTAGTGCATGTTGGTGGTAGCAGTCTCAGCTTGAAGTTGGGTACCACATTCAACGTCTAATGAAAAAATGCGTCTCTCGTTGCTCTTTGATTGATCTCGTGTATATATGAACAATTAGTTTGCTTTGCATACAGTTCCTCGCTAGGATAATAGGCGGGTAGTGTGAGCACCTCTGTTGCGGAGGCTGATTGGAGGCTTCTCATATGACTTAAGCTACAACATCATTTCGGTTGTGAATCAGCTAGACGAGTGATAAGGTGTCCTAGATAGATTCAAAGATGAAGCCACACCTAAGAAACATTTGCTATATATAATCTAGTTTTTATGCTGTATTCAGAATCGGCTGCTCAACCCTCCTTCAGCAATCTTTCGTATTTCGTCCTCGCTCAATCCAAGGCCCAGGGGTGAAGGGGCCATCAGCATGGCGTATTCTGCGACAAGGGTCGTCCTAAAAGGCAGGAGGTCATCCGTCTAACATTTCGTATTTCAGTCAGGTCCAAACTATCACTCAAATATATGTATCTTACGGATATAGCCAATGGATGTCCAGCCTTCATATACTCAATGATGTGGTGTACATCAATGGACGACACGGTTTTGCATCTGTTATAGACTTATAAATCACCAAGCACCTAGAAATAGTGAATCGAAGACGTACAGCAAGTTCGAACTAAGGCATATTTCAACCGCATGTTTCCGGTTCAACACAATTAGCTGTGTAGCCGGGTCAAGGAAAGTCGCGTGACCTAGACGAGCCTTGGAGCCTGCCGGAAGTAGCTCAAGTAGGTCCATGGTGTCTGAAATCGGGTTATTCTCCGTCTATGCAAAAGGCCAATATCATTTTAGTAACCCCGTTCCATAAATCAACTATATCACTGTACCTCTGCTATGTGTAGAGTCAAACCAAGCCCAGCCTCCCTCGCCCTCACTAGTGGTGGTCCGAATACAGACACATCATTCACCTGAGAAATGAGCATCGGCGACATTACGAGTGGTATAAAATCCTTCCACTCACCAACGGACTCCCACATAGATCTACTCCAACTACACGGCGTCCTTCTTTTTTCATCTGTATCGCAATATCTACTACCTCGTCTGCAACAGCTCTAGTCATTCGTCGGTCGACACTTAGAATCAGTGCCGCACGGTCGGCCGGATACTTCTCGAATTCGTCTAGCACTGCTTGGACTAATACATCGCGGCTTCAGTTATTAGTTTAGGTACATTGTATAGAATACACTTACCATACTCTAATCTAGTCATCTCTGGAGTCTCTCTAGGTGTCGATCGCAGCTCAAGATAGGTGCACTGCGCTACCGCTGGTGCTCCCTCAATCCCACTAGAAGATGGCCGCGGTTTCAGAAATTCTTTGAGCACCGCCTGAGCTGCAATACCAAGCGAGTGGATGTTGCTAGTGAGAGCATAAATCGCAGGGAACAGTTCAAAAAAGTCATGTATTTCGTCTAGCTTAACACCCTCCGCCAAGTTATTAATCAATAGAGCAAGCTCAGAAGACCCAACAGAAGCGTTTGGACTATAGCTCTTAGCTAGCTGCTGAATACAAGGTAAAGGGATAGAGCCATTCAAGTGAGCGTGTAGCTCGGCCTTTGGAAGAGACTCGAGGAACAGGACTTGGTTAGGGTTCAGAGCAGCCAAAGCTTGGGCAGAGTAGTTCATGTCTAGTCGGGGATACGTGAGAGCAGTAGTGAAAGGCTTTTACCAGAGGAAACGGTTTGAGCGAGAGGGGAGATGGTGGAAGTAATCTGAAGGCGACTTTATATTAAACATCGAGTCACGGCTAAACCTTAACGGTAAGCTCCATTTCTGACCATGTGGCCCACAGTCACGTGACTGTCTGTCAACTTCCTCCAGACTGCGCTCTGCGACCAATCACTACGAGTCAACAGCCCTTCGGCAACGCGAGTCATCCAACAAGGCCTGGTGGCACTCGGGCTTGCCACTGAGGGCTTGAGTACCGGAACTTATCCGTGAAGTGCTGTGACAGAGCCTGCCAAGAAGTTTCCTTTAATTTGGTCAAGGAACGATCGGGTCACAAGTAAGCTATAGTTTGAGTAGTATATGCGCCTATAATCACACATATCAGCCATTGTTATGCCTCGAATATTTCCCTCAAATCTGTTGAACCATGTCTTCCTGACAAGTCCTAGGGGTTTGCGACCATGCCAAAAAGTTACTCGGATAGCAATATCCAGCGGGACATCGTTCAGGCGCCTTCAGTCTACTCGAGCGGCTACTACCCAAATCCCAGGCTCAGACTCCTCGTTCAAAGAGTTTTTCCTTTCCAATCCGCGAATTCATGGATCCACCTCGACTCTGGAGATCGCCGACATGTCCCTACGGAAGGGTAAAACGAGGGCATTTGACGTCGATGTCGACTCGGACATGTACCCAGAACCATCCTCGAAGCACGGCCAAAGAGATTTTGCCCCCTCCAGTTCTCCAACGGCGATACCACTCTCTCCGTATCCCCCACCTCACATCCCCCTTGCGGCATACGCACCTACTCCACCACTCACCCTCAAAACTCGGCTCAAAGTTTACACACAATTGGCCAAATCTCGTCTTACAACGCTAGTAGTCCTTACCGCTATGTCAGGTGTCGCTCTTTGTCCGCTTCCGACAACGGTCCCAGCTCTTTTAGCGACCGCAGCAGGAACTGCACTCTGCTCAGCATGCGCGAATACCTTCAATCAGATCGCTGAAGTTCCACTCGACGCTCAAATGGTCCGCACACGCACACGCCCTCTTGTTCGTCGAATCATATCTCCTGCGCATGCCGCAGCGTTCGGTATCACTTCGGGAGCAGCAGGTGTCGCAATCCTTGCAACCTGCGTCAACCCCTTGACGGCTGCCTTAGGCGCATTCAATATTTTCCTATATTCGGGTGTATACACATATCTGAAGCGGCGCAGTATTCTCAACACATGGGTCGGGGCCGTCGTTGGTGCGATACCACCTCTCATGGGCTGGGCAGCTTGCGGGGGACATTTGCTTCCCTCGATCGAACATCCCATTGCCTACGTCTGGCCGTCGACTGCTATTGATGCTCTTCCGCTGGACAACCCCCTCGCCGCTATGACACTTTTTGCCTTCTTGTTCGCCTGGCAGTTCCCACATTTCAATGCCGTTTCCCATCTAACAAGGGCAGGATATGCTCAAGCTGGGTACAGAATGTTGTCCGTTTTAAATCCCCAACACAACTCGCTGGTTGGATTCAGATACGCTCTCGCATTTATTCCAATTTGCTCCGTCATGGCGCCGTTGAGCGGGTTGACTACCTGGTGGTTCGCCCTTACTAGCTTACCCTTTAACGCTGTGCTCGCGCGCGGAGCATGGCGATTCTGGAGAGAGGGAAGTGAAAAGTCTGCTAGACAGGTTTGGCGGCAATGTCTCTGGTATTTGCCCGTTATGCTTGCATTAATGATGGCGAGCAAGCCCAGTCTCAATTGGTCACAGTCGGTCAAGCGAGCATTAGGATACGAGGAAGTAGAAGAACGAGCCGTTGTAACAGCGACGTGAATATAAAATTATCCATGTAAAGACCCAACAGAAGCGTGATACTAGGGTATGAGCCACACTGGATGTCACGGTGCTGGAGGCGCCTTTTTCTTTCCTCGCAGAATTTTGAGCAGCATCTTTTTGTCCGTTCCAGAGCCCGTTGCAGATGCCATTGGAGTGTCCCCCGAGCCCGTCGGCTTCTGCATCCGCTCTAACCGTACCGCCTCCAATCGAGCCTTCAGCCGCGCCACCCGGTCGTCCGCCTCCTCTTGAGCGAGCTCTTCGTCCCGCAACCGATCCATAATGAGCTCGCGTTCCTCCTGCTCCAGCCTCTGCCGCTTCTGAGCCTCCGTTTCCTCCTCAGGCTCCTCTTGTGCACCCTCTCCGTCAGCTGCTGCTCCAGTAATCGACGCGGGAAACCCATCGGCTGTGTTGTTAAATAGCTCTGGTTCGGCCATCGTGGTCGCCTGGTCATATATGTCTGCGCTCGTGGGTTTTAGCGCCGGCTGGAGGACGGCTTTGGCGAACGCGGCAAACTCGTCGTCGAGGGATGACGGGTTAGTCGCAGAGGGGGGCGGCATGATTTCATCAGCATCATCTTCGTCTTCGTCGACTCCCGTAACTGGGGGTGCTCGAGATGGATCCGAGAAGAAGTCCGCTGGAAAACCGCCAGTGGTAGTCTGGGCTGGTGCTACTGGGCTAGGCTCTGGCTCATTGACTCGCCTCCGCTTGCCCTCCGGATCCGAGTCGATTTCTACAGTCTCAACTTCCTCTGCAGTCTTCCTCTTTCTTTCCCGTTCCTTTTCCTCCTCCGCGCGTAACCTGGCTGCTTGCGTACGATGTGCTTTGCTACCGACGTGTCCCTCCCACGCGTGTGGCTTTATAGCCGTCCCACATGCAGCACATCGAAGTTGTCCAGAAGAATTATAGAGCGCTAGAGGGTGATTGATACGTTTTTCAGATTCGGCAGCTTTAGCACGACGGAGGAGGGAACGGGCGTCAGACATGGTGTTTGTGCCGACATCACGTGGCTACTGGTGCTGAGATAATTACAATTGGGCTGGTGCTGTATATTACCATCCCTTGCAGTATGAACAGGTCGCAATCACCTTATTAACCTCCGAAGTCGATGTATGCCCATACGAGGGGAGCCTTTTATGCTCGCTACCATACGTGAAATTTCTAAAATACTGCTAGCTATATATCGGCTTACCATATCCATATAGAGTGAACCGTTTCGCTGAACCGTTGCACATAGATTGTTCAGCGGCACGTAATGGTCGCATCATTCAATTTGAGTACATACGAAAATGCCTCTTCTAGGACCACAGGGACTCAAGAAGGAGCTTCTACGTAACAGCGGCTGTCTGGCTCGAGCACCATCCTACTTTCAACTTGTCGAGTTACAACTCTCTGATGTGTGGATGTGGGATGCAAGGATATATTTAATCCCGTTACCTGTGCCCTTTGTTTAGCACAAGCAAAGAGACATACCAAACGACATGGAATTGGACAATTGTAGCCATCGCGGAACACAGTCAAACTAATTTATGGAGAGTAACAACGCCACCAGTCCTTTCCAAAATTGGCGTTCCGAAAGTCGAGCTGTAAGGTCCCATGTCTAGATACCAGGATAGTGTTGTGAGGGTATACTATAGACGAACGAAGGCCAGGAGGAACCCAGCTTAGCAGCTCGAAACATTCATTCACTATCCATCCGTCCTCGTCAAGCTCCCAGGTATCCCAGTCTGCAGAAGAGGTGCACACTGTATAGGGGAATGAGTTCAAGCCAATATAAGCTGACGAAGGCGGACTAACCGTTACACGGGCAGGGGTTGATGGTTTGGGGCCGGAAGCCCGTAGTCGATTGCGCCAAAGCGCTTATGGTCCGACGAGTATAAATATGCCAAACACGTATAGATCCATCGCTGTGACCGGAAACTATCTGGGTGCTATCGGGGGAGAATGCAACCGAACAGACTCTGCTACCAAAGCAATTGAACGGTAGCCCAACTATCCGACCAGTGTGTGCATCCCAGACCCGTATGGACCCATCTTGAGAGCCGGACGCAATGTATGCGCCGTTAGAAGAATAGGAAACCGAATTGACTGATTTGGTGTGTCCCTGAAGTAGCTCTCCTATCATCTGGCCTGTACGCGCATCCCAGATGCGTAGGGTCTTGTCTTTAGAGCCAGACGCAACATAGGCACCATCAAGAGAGTATGTGACTGACATGACTGAACCGGTGTGACCTTCAAGTGGCTGCCCGGCCAGCTGCCCAGTGTGCGCGTTCCAGATACGTAGAGTCCGATCCTGAGAACCAGAGACAAAGCAAGTGCCGTCGAGAGAGAAAGAGACCGACCTAACCGGGCCAGCATGACCTGTGTCGAGTGGTCGCCCTACCATCTCGTCAGTGTGTATATTGTCCCAGATCCATATAATATTATCTTTGGAGCCAGATGAAATACAAGTACCGCCACGGGAGTGCGAAATAGAACCGACCCAGCTGCTATGATCGTAAAACGGACGTCCTATTGTTTTACCGGTTTGCACATCCCAGACCTGTATTGAATACTTTCCAACGGCGATTATACGTAAACCGTCAGAAGAATAAGAGACCGACTGAACCCAGTTGTCATCATCCTTTGACAGCTGTCTCGTCAACTTGCCTGTTTGTGCATCCCAGATGCATATGGTCATATCACTAGAGCTAGATAAAATGTGGGTGCCGTCTGGAGAGTACGAGACGGAGTTAACAGACCCGGTATGACCCTCAGGTGGCCGTTCAACCCCAGGCTGGCCAGTACTCAGATCCCGGGTTGCACAAGTCTCATCTAAGGCAGAATTAGGTCGCGCACCGGATGGTGTGTGTACCACCGGTTCAAAATTGCAGGTACTATGGACAGCTTTTTGAGCAGTTGACAGGTAGCTGAGTGCGTCCCAGATGTATACGTTTTGGTCCCCAGAGCAAGAGACGATGTGCGAACCGTTGGGTGAGTATGACACAGAGCGCACCGAACTGGTGTGACCATCAAGCCGGCCAATCATTTTTTGGTTGTTAGCGTCCCATATGCGAATAGTGGTGTCGCCGGATCCTGACACAATATATTCGCCGCTAGGGGAGTACTGGACCGAGCTGACCCATTCGGTATGTCCCTTAAATGGCTGCCCAATAGCTTGTCCAGTCTCTGAGCTCCATATACGAATAGTATCATCGCACAAGCCAGAGACAATAAAGATACCATCAGGGGAGTATGCAATTGCGCTGACTATGCCTGTATGACCCGTCAGCGGCGCCCCTATCATCCGACAGGTCGTCGTATCCCAAATGCGAATAGTGTTAGTGAACAGTGAGCTAGTGGCGATATATGCACCGTCAGGAGAATATGCGATAGCCTGAACACATTTATTCCCCGCTTCAGGCAGGCATCCAACGATTTGTCCGGTATACCGATTCCAGATACACACAGTGTCCGAGTAATTATCAGAGAAGGAACCGAGGTGTATACCATCAGGGGAGCAAACAAACGAGGTGACCCGCCTTGAATGAGCGTTATATATTGGTGGCCGTTCTACCATCGCATGAGTCTGCGTATCCCACATACGGATCATTCCTGTGCAATCTCCAGAAATAAGATATGTACCGTCAGAGTTGTATGTAACCAAGAGGATAAGTTCAGTGTGACCCTTGAGTGGTTGCTTGCAGACACTATGACCAGTATGAGCGTCCCAGATCCATATGGAGCCGTCGGCGTGACCAGAAGCAATATTTCTGCCGTCCCTCGAGTATGCAACACACTTCACACTTGCCCGGGTATGTATCGTTACTGGAGTAAGCTCTTGTCTCGCCATCACTGTACCTGTCAGGTTTACAAATCCAGACATCGTTGGAAGGTAGCACCTCGATACTGGTCTCGACTTGGGCCAGAACGCTAATGAGGAAACGTAGATGTGGGGCGTACTATGTAGAATGGGACTGGATGACACTACCACTACGAATCGGTATGCATCTTGTACTAGTAGTTGTAAGTCCTCGGGGTAGTCTTTGGCCTACTTTCGGTTAGATTCGCATAACAACATCGAGCTGTGGGACTACTTACTTTGCACCACCTCTGTATTTTGTACAACATTTCTGCACCTTCGTGCATCCGCTTCTTTAAATTCAGTACTTCCATCCACAGTAAGAGTCGTACAGATAAGAAATCGTATAGTTCGTTATCAAGTTCAACGGCCATTGTTGCTAGCCGTATATGCGCACCCCAGTATCGGCACGCATACACTAGTGTTTCTGACAACGCTTTGCATATTCGCTCCTCAACACTGGGGCGCACGTGCTTTTCGAAGACGTAGGACGACTGGAGCTGGCAGATATTGAATGGCGGATTTGGTGCTTTGATCTGGTTAAAACAAAGTTTGACCATCTGTGCGTGGTGTCGAGATCCATCGCAGTGAAAGTCACCAGAGCGGTTCCGATTGAGAAGGTAGTTTGGAAACGACTCATGCAGCGTAGTGACGATACCGCTCGTTTCCGACAAATTCAACACCGAGAGTAACGGACGCAGAGCAGCCTGAACCGAGTATACGTCGTCCCGTCCCAGAAGGCCAGCTATGGTGACAACAGACAGCGGCTCTTGTGCGCATATCACATGACATAGTAGGGCTCTCATCTCCTCCTTCTCGAAGTCTTCCAGTCCTCTATCATCAAACGCTGCTTTCATTATAGCAGTATAAATCATGTCCACGTCTCTGTCGCTACCGTTTGATGTTGTAGCAGATGCCCCAAGGGCCAGCTTCAGTCGCTGCGAGCTTCTCGAGAAGTTGTCGTATTCGATATAGCGAACCACAGTCGCAGCATAGATGAATAGCACACCAGACCGCTGGGCTAACTGAGTGATCTGCTCGTCCGATACATTGGCACGCTGAAGCTTCTCTCGAAGATATGTTGTGATATCCTGTTGTACGACCGCGAGATCAAGTTCATGAAGACGAAGTTCAGACCTACTAGCCCCGTCCGCTCGGCTCCGCATTTGGTCTAATATCTTTGGATATGGTCGGCTAGTCACAAAGAACTTCACATCTAGGTCCGACGCATGCGAAAGTAGTACGCCTAGAACTCTGTCTACGCCATCCTTGTCCTCACATTCGTCCATTGCGTCAATCACTACTATCACGCCCATGACGAATGTATGCGCGACTTCCTGAAGCGGCATAGACACCAGATATTTGAACTGATCCTCTAGAGGCTTGTTATATATATCCCTATGCTGCTCGAGCATTCCAGACAGAGCATGGCGAAATGGAAGGGAGAACAACGAAAGCTGGTACGAGATGCTAGGCAAGATCCTGTTCACGTCCCGGCATTCTGGCAACTGTCGGGAACAGAAGAAGCTCGCACCAAGTCGTCCGTCGTTCTGTAGGTAGTCACATAGTGTGTAGGCGATGGTAGTCTTGCCGGTGCCAGCCATTCCATTTAGCCAATAGACCTTCTCGCTTGTGTTGTCGCCCGCCCAGCTTCGCAGTTGCTCAATTACATCCACACGGGTATTAGGAGTACATCCAACTCGACGCAGGTTGTCTGACACTGTTGACCGATACATGGCCGTCGGGGCGTTGGGAAGTTTGCTCAATCGCAATTCCTGCCGTATATGTCTATAGTGGAGATTCGGCGTGTTGGTCGCATGCCACGTACCACTGTTTGTTCGTCGATACTCTTCCACAGACTCATGTTCGCATTGAGCTGTGTGATATTCATATTGAGTATAATCGATTAGCGTCGTTCTACTCACAGTAAGTCTCCCTAGTAGTGTTTGTATCCGTCGACAACGCTCCAATATCTCGTCAGCGCCTTCCATTGCTTTGGCGAATCGACCTGGTCCATTTTTGCGCTCTATTTGCGATAATATATCTATTTCTCGCTCAATCGATCTTATGCATGTGTCAGCTAATAATTGTGGCTGTTAAGTTATCTTACTTGGCTATGTTCTCGATGATGGGCGTCATCGTTGGAGGCGCTGAACCACCCAGGTGGCTAGATAAATCTTCGAGTAGGACATTGAGTTCGTTCCTTAGCTTTTCGTAGTCCTTGTTGTTTTTAGACCTTTGCTGACCGTAGACCGTTATACTTATTATATCGCAATTTTGTTTTGTTAATCACATACCTCGAATGTCTCAACACATTGAGCCAGTCCACTGGCGGCCGTTTTCAGGGGGCCAAACGCGCCCGAGCCCTCCCCTAGCACGTCGAGAAGTGACTTCAACCCGGCCCATTTGGTGTGTCTAGTACTTTGGTCCCTAGTTTGTGGAGCTGCCGAAGTCGCGGCCCCCTGACCCGGGTTGTGGACACGACTGTGAGGTTGAGCAGCCGGCGAGACTGGAGCAGATGGCTCAGCTATAGGTATAGAGAGAGGTGCCTGAAGCACTCCGAGGGTATGGGGTATTGCATCTTTTATGGTAGGGCTTGCGTCCGGCTGTTGGTTGACACTGCTACTGCTTCGATTGTGAGCTGTGCCCTTGACTCGGCGCCAACCTTTCTTGAGGTCGTCGGACATTCCGTAGCGTAGAAGCAAACTTGTGCACGAAGAAATCCAGTTTAACACAACGATCCCCAGGGCATATGATGGAAGCGGTGGCTGAGTTGCACAGCTGGCGGTTGTATATTACCGAAAACGGATTTCCGCAAAATAAGCGCCTGAAGAAATTACGAGATCATACTCTCAATCGGCGTAGTATATGTGTATTCCCCTATGGCGATGGTGCTAATTATTAAACATAAAAATTCCATGCCTTAGGCGAGTTAAAACGTATATAACCTTATACAGCCTAAAACCGCGAGCGGCGGTACGCAGTACCGCGTGCCGGCGCTAATCGAGGTGAACAAGAAGCCCGAATATTTTGGTTTCAGGGTCAAACCCAATCTAATCACAATTACAACTTCCTCCATCCAGCCACCCCGTCGATCAACTCAACATGGGTGCGCAAGGCTCTCGCCCTGGCTATGGCTACGGTGGCCGCTCGGACGGTAGAAGCGCGCCAGAGACTAATTATTATGAATTACTCGGGGTCGAGGAGGACGCAACAGCCGATGAGATAAAGGTTTGCCACACTCTTGAAAGAAAATGTAGATTTTGAATCATTTTTGTCTCTAGCGTGCTTTCAGGAAACTGGCACTCGTACATCACCCGGACAAGAATCACGATAATGTCGAGGAGGCGACGAAAAAGTTTGCGCAACTTCAACAAGCTTATGAGGCAAGCCCCACCAATCCATCCTACTCGTGATTTCCCTGAACATTCGTTTGCTTCGCAGGTCCTAAGTGATGAACAGGTACGCGAGGATCCTACCATATTTTAGACTTCGATGCTTTCTCCAGCGACTGACACAGTGGCTAGGAACGCGCCTGGTACGATGCTAATCGCGCGTCAATGGGTCCCACTCTCGATGCAGATCAAATGTTTGAGGATATCGTGACAGGCGGAAAGAAACCGTATCGCGCACGCGCCGGTGATCCCGGACTCTCGGTGCCACATCTATTCCCCTTCTTTGACTCTTCTGCCTACACCGGAATGGATGACTCCAAATATGTAAGCGCTTACTCCTTCGTAAGATCTCTGACTACATATCGTTTTACGAACAGGGATTTTTCACCATATACCGAGGACTCTTCGCCCGTCTTGCAGCCGAGGAGGCAGCCTGGTCCTTGGCCAATGGCGAGACATTCGAATACCCTCCGTTTGGGGATGCGAATACGCCTTGGATCCCAGAGACGAAGCAAACAGCGTTGGAAGGAGAGTATGCACAACACTTCTATCGAGAGTGGTCGAACTTTATCACGGCCAAGGATTTTTCGTGGCGCGACATTTGGGACACAAGTGAAGCGCCGGATAGACGAATTCGTAGGTAGGTGTATACATTACAAATGAAGGTTATGTATTGCTGAACTGCGCGATGTTAGACTCATGGAACAAGACAATAAAAGTGCAAGACAAGAATCACGTAGAGAGTACAACGATGCTATCAAAGTATGTCTGCGTTTTTAAGCTTCTCGTTTATTTGCACTAAAATATATTTATTAGGCTCTCGTAGCTTTTGTCCGGAAACGCGATCCTCGCTTTAAAGCTTTCAAGGATGCGCAGGCAAAGAACAAAACCGCCAATAGAACGCCTAAGCCGACCGGGCCAGCACCATCAGCATTCGTAGAACAGGACTGGCAGCGCTCGCGACCCACAACGGACGACCACGCGGACCTCGATTGGGGGCGCGCAGAGGGTAACAAGGAAGAATATGAGTGCGTGGTATGCGGCAAGTTCTTCAGGAGCGAGGCAGCGTGGTCAAGCCACGAGCGAAGCAAGAAGCATATGAAGGAGGTTCAGCGGTGAGTGTATACACCGCGCTAATTGAAACTTAAACTGAATGGATCAACAGGCTGAAAAGGCAAATGCAAGCCGAAAACGTTGAATTGGGTCTAGACGCCGAGACTCAAGGTGATGGGGCGCCGAATGAAGGACCGTCAACGCCTGTCGATGGCAAGACAGAAACGATCCCATCGGACGAAGGCCCAGACCATCAAGTACCTACCACAATGTCCAAGAAGCAGAAGAAAAAGATGAGAAAGGCACGTGCGATGGCAAGACAGGGAGAATCGGCTACGCAGTCTCCAGAGGACCACAAAGACACACCCCTACCTGACGACCTTACCGAACCGATGCAGGGACTGAGCGTAGAAACGGGAGACGCCCAGGAGAATAGTGCCGACGAATCCGACGGTGACGACGACCAGAAGCCTGGCGAAACATCTGCCCCGACAAAGCGTGAAAAACGACGGGCTCGAGAGGCTGCAAAAAAGGCACGCGAAGCCGAGACTCCTGCGCAGGTATGTAATGCACCTCGTGCCACATCACCCTAGTAAGGTTAAGCTTGATTTAACAGATATGTAACGTATGCGCCGAATCCTTCGAGTCTCGCTCCAAGCTCTTCACTCATATCGAAGCTTCTGGGCACCAACTCGCCACACCTCATGAGAAAGACGAGGGCCCTCAACGTAAGCAGGGTAGTACAAAGAAGGGGAAGAGCAAGGGCAAGCGCTGAAACTGTTATCACATCCTATCGTCCCATTCGCTTTCTCCAGCCGTTCTTCCCTTCACTCACTGTATTCTTCACAAGCATGTATATACTTAAGTTATCGCCAACTTTCGTGTGAATATTATATTTAGATCAAGGCCTGTTTAGCCTTCGCGTGAGTCATGGACCGTCGTCATCCTATGACGACACGGCTTGGCACGCGGCCCCACTTATGTGGAGCGCCGTGATCCCAATATTTTCACGACCTGGTTTGGGACTTTTAGCCCCTGTCTCCAGGTCGGTGACGTTTTCCATGACGTTTGTACAATGTGGGTGGTGCTTAGAGCGCTGGCGCTGGCGCATACAAAATCTCTGGCCCACTGACGGCAGCTTACCACAACTCCTCACTCGATCCAATTCAAACCCACTCTACTTTTACCTAACTCAATCTACTCTCATGGCTCCTTCTCGCGTGAGTGTTGGGGTTCTTGTATGCGCCTCTTTTGTATTGACAGGTACCTTCAGGTTGGTGGACAATTCAAGTCTGTGTCCGGTTCTCTTCAGAGCGCCGTCGGTACCCTAGTTCGCGCTCACGGCTTTGCCGGCCGCGGACGTGATCGGTAAGCTTATTCCTACGATTTAGTAAACATCTGTCTAACTTTCTTACAGCCATAACCGTGGCGTCGCAGAGGTGCAGGCCGCTAAGACCAAGGGTTACGCCTCCGGTACTAGTGACCGCGTCCGTGGCAAGGGCCACTCGATCCTCGGTGGTATCACCGGCAACCGTCGCCGCCAGGCTCGCGGAAACGCGATGGCTGATAAGGGAAACCTGAAGGTAAATCATTTGCATAGTTGAATTGTTTAACCAGGCTAATGTCCTTGACGTTTTCAGCAAGCCTTCCACAGCGGCGGCCGCGCGTAGGCGGACCGTAAGCTGTCTTACGCCCAGCATCTATCCTCTCACGACTGCTGATGACCAGTTTTAGTTTTTTTCTTCCTTCAAAAGATCCCCTTGTAATGTCTTTGTATGATTCATACCCACTGTATCCTATCACCTCTATTTGAAGTTTGTTATAATCAGTTTATGTATGCTCTTCTAAAACAATTGTTTTGACATGGATTCTGACCGCGTCAAGGCCGAACCAAGATTTCACCTAAACGATTGTGCAATAGCTGTTTTAGTTACATGAGTGATCAAAGGCTAGTTGGTGTTGCTTGAGACCAACCCGCGGGCGTAACGCTAAATTTGGAATAAACCAGCTTAATGACTCCTATTTGGGACTTCATAATGCGCGCAAGCTACAGTGACCGCGCTGGGAGTGGAGGAGCTGAGCCAACTCACCGAAGAGAAACCCTCTTGCGACAAGGCGCCTATTTCAACCACTTGGCGAGCAAATATAGTAGTATGCAGGATCTACTCTTCTCAGTCGATCGTCTCCAGTTTGGTAAATAAGTCAACTTACGGCCGCACTAAACACTATGGTTTGTCGTTAAAAGATTGAAAGTGTCTTCGAGGAAATAGTCACAGCGCATACATGATGTAGATCCATACGCGACACGGAGTAGTACAGGACAGTGCTCTAATGACCGTTCCCTGCCAATACATCAAGGTATTAAGGTCCCGAGTTTTTGAAAACGGTATTGTTTGCCTTCATCCCTATGATGGCTTCCGCCAGGCAATCGACTTGTGCCATTCAGGTCGGTGAAGGTCGTGTTGGCACTGTTTTCATCTTGCAGCTATATACAACGACCCCCGACACTCGCGAGGGGCAGAAGAAGTCAAGAACCAATAGCCTTATGTCTGAACGTGCGTAATATGGATATGATTCTGAAGCCCCCGGGTTTGGCCGGGGTGCTAAAATAGATAATATAATGTTACAAAACTTAGAAATTATGCGAAGTATAACCCGTGTATGCGTAACGAAAAGTGAGTGCGTATCAGCCGCACTATTGCCCGGCCTTGATCATTGCCGCCGCCTTCTCTCCGATCCCGTATACTGTCCTCGTAATATGAGTGCCCATATGCAAAGGCATTACACTTGCATCCACCTAAGGGCAGTCGTTTGTTAGTAGCTCAACTGAGTTCAACAAGAGTACCCACCACTCGGACGTTCGTTGTTCCGTACACCTTCAAGTTCGGAGCAACTACACCCCCAGAGGCACGTGGAGCTAGAGCAGCAGTACCTATAAAGAATGGCATAAGACGATGACTAATTGGAATATCTAACTTCGGCATACCGATGGGGTGATAAACAGATTCTACGTTGTTCTTGACATAGTTCGCAATATCTGCATCACTTGTTACGCCTGGCGCTGGGTCCTGTCGGCCGACAATTGCAGATGCAAGTGGCTCAGTTTGTGAGATAGTTAAGCCAAACTTCACGGCCTCAACCAGGGAATCCAGGTCTAATCCTATACGTAAATCTCCAGTGACACGTCCCAGGGGTAGCGTACTCACCAATCGTCTTCGAAAAATACTTGGGATCAAACGAGGGTTTGGTTAGAGGGTTTGCCGAATTAATATGCTAATGAGAGCAGTGCATACATAAGCTACAGGTCTATGAGAAAGTTCAAGATTCACTTACAACATTGCCTCGAGAGAACGGGTGCTGAATTGCCATTAAAAGAGAAATGTACGAAGTGTTCGGTTTAGGTCCACTGAAGGCGAAGTATCCTAATGTACCAGAACCAAGGTCAATATCAGCGGGTATTCGCACGTAAAGTCGAGAACACTAACCGGGATACATGATAATCTCGAGATGCCCAAGTTTCTGCGAAAGCCATTGCTTCTGAATATTGTATTGAGCCTGCTGCAATGGTGTAGTTCCTGAAGCGGTTTCGGTGTCAAGCTGCGCCTTCATTGATGATATTTTGTTGCTGTTGACATAGGATGCCAAGTCGATGAACGAAAAGGCTGAATGGACTGCCGCATAGATACCATCATGTGTGTTTGCACTGAATGAATGTAAGCAAGGTGTAGCCCACAATAGTACGACGAACTTACTATTGTGCCTGGGCTTGTGCTGCATATGTAGCGTTGTTTCTCAATATATCAAAGGTGGTCTTCCCGGGCTTCAACTCATATGAAGTAGGAACGAATAGATGGTCTTGCAGGTTCTCTCCAACACCAGGTAGGTTTACCAAAGATCTAATGCCGTATTGCTGTAAAATCGAAGGGTTTCCAATCCCGCTGAGCTCTAATAGCTGTGGCGTTTGTACCGATCCTGATCAACACAATGCAAAATTCAATGCATGGTTAGCGCTTCAACAGTTGGGGATTCGATTAGTACATTTGAACGAACCTGCAGACAGAATGACCTCCTTCCTGGCTTTGACGGTATAAGTTGCCGAGTTTGACACAAACGAAACACTTGTTGCCACGTAGTTCCCGTTGTCCGTGTTGTTCGCAAAGTTAATCTTGGTAGCCTGAGCTCCAGTCAAAACCACCAAGTTTGATCGACCAGCGTTATATGCGAAGTACGTGCTCGCAGCGTATGAGCGTTTTCCGGTCGTGCGATTGATGGAACCGGCACAGTTGTACAGCCCAAACGCATTTCCACTATCCTGATGTCGGGAAGGATTAGCAAATACGTGGACGTTTGTTGTGGCGACTTACGGGGTCGAAATTAGGCGGAATACCCAAGTTGTAAATCGTTTGTCCGTAGGGCTCGGAAATATCACTGTACCAAGCTAGAAAATACCCCTTAGAATTGCACATTGAATACTCCTAATGATGTTCTTACTGTTATAACCTGCCGCGATCACGCCGCTGGTTCCTTGGCTTGGATAGATGCTAGTTCCAGTATTAGAATAGGTTCTGAAAGGATCGATGTTGGTAAAGTCTTCGGCGGCTTTCATGTATGGGAGGAGACCTATAAGGATCAAAATTCATTTCGCTCACGTGGGGGTGAGTTCACCAGAATTTACTCACCGTCCCAGTTCCACCCAGAGCTGCCGAGCGTTGCCCAAACTAGACCAATAGAGTGAGCTATATGTGGACGGCATAAAATATGAATCTTACCATCATACTCCGGCTTGGATGCGCGATCAAAGGCCATGTAGTTCAGCTACAGCGAAATTCCGCTACGTCAGCACAGACACAACGACCAAATAAACCAACACAAACCGCGCTTGATCCGCCAAGGACTTTTCCTCTTTAGGGTGACGAAATGAGCAACATGAAAGTGTCACTGCGATTATTCTTACCTTGGCATATCCAGTACCCGACCATTGACGTTGGGCTGAGGAACGGATTCAAACATCCAATCGTAGGTAGGATTGCCTTGTGTTGCGCCAAAGTATTCTGAAACAAGATGAGGGATATGCATATGATATCAGGAGGATAATGACTTACGGGGGGTATCAATTAACGGATCATTCTGTATATATTGCCCGGCCTCGATCACGCCTACGCTTATACTGGGGTTTTCAGATAGCCTTGTAACAAAGCATATAGTGTTAGATTTTTGACTACAGGATTAGACAGATGCTCACCGTGCGGCAACTGCAAGCCCGGCAGTACCGCCACCAACAACCACGTAGTCGAATGTCTTTGCTGCAAAGCTTGCGCCGTTGGTAGTAAGAGTTCGTGGCACGACTCGGGCTGAGACGGTAGCTCCAAAGAGGGCGACTGCGGACCAAGTGATTATCTGGGTCATCGTTCAAATGAAAGGAGGGAGAGGGGAACCAAGAAATAAAGCAGGCGGAGGGGGACCTCGGTAGAGTGTGGAGGATCGCCTTGCTGGCCGGATAGCTCTCGGTTCGATTTATAGGCGAGCTTGAGATGTGCGGCGCGCCGACTAGCCGCACGACTTCCCGTCCAGTTAAGGAACGTTCCTCGCCGATCCCACTGCAAAGCAGGGCCAGGGCATGAAACATGCGTTCTAGTGAGGACGATTTGCACCGCGTCCAGGCTTAGAATGCAAGGTTGTGAAGAACTGGAAGTCGATGAAAGCTAGGCCCGCCTGTTT
>WSTJ01000837.1:0-17559 GCA_019623705.1 Ceratobasidium sp. 428
CCGTGGGCTAACGTATCTCGAAGAAATTGCTTCCGTCAGGGTTTTTCGGAGGCGGCGAAGTGCCTGGAGGCACTGTAGTTCCTTCCTGGTTCATCTACTACGGTGGCACAACATTGTATCGGATTACGGGCTTGAAAGTCGGCGTTCCAGGCGTTTCTGACCGTGAGTAGTATGCCAAGCTAAAATAAACAATAATTTCATCATTAGTTCCTAATAGTCACAACCCGCCCCACGCTCCGATCCAAGTGGCTCCTCTGCAGGGATGGAGGGTTTTGGCATTGAGTCTGCACTAGATCAGTGGAATGCCATGCGGTCACAACTATCGAACGCGATTCAGTCTTATATATCCGCTTGCAAAACCCTCGAGATAGCTTGCGTTCGCGATCATCGGACCCGCGCCGGAACAATGGCCGAACAAGCGTTCATCCAACTCGGCACGCAACTTGAATCGTTGGCCGCCGAGGAACATACCTTGAGTACTGCTCGACTCTCACTGTCAGCGCTCAGAAATAGATCAAAAACTCTGGTTCCAATCAACATACTTCCTCCCGAGACCTTGACCCAGATATTTATGTTATCCGTATCCAACTGCAGGGAACATTACCGCTCGTTCCCCTACGCTTTTGCTAATACATGCGTATATTGGCGGCAGCTCGTATTGGACACGCCGTATTTCTGGACTCACGTCGATATTGGTCCTGATATTCCAGGGCAACTGAGTCAGCTCATGCTCGAACGAGCGAAGACAAACCCACTGCACTTTCACATGTATGACAACAAGACGTTCCGCCACGGCAGTCCTACCTGGGACAATGTAGGTTGGGAGGATCCAAACTGGGAGGATTTGGACTCTGTTGGGCTATATTACGAAGATCCTCTGGTCCAGCTTTTTGGAAATTTTGCACATCGAGTTCACACCCTCGAACTGTCTTCAAATGATCTCGCAGGTTTTTTCGCATACGTAACAAAAGTATGGCTGGACCGTGGCGACAAGGACCTGGCCAAATCCCTCTCAATCAGTATACGTGAGAACGTCTTACTTGATGACTCCCAGGAAGACGTTACCCGAATAAACACTTCAGAACGCGGGAGGGCTCTATTACTGTCACTCAAGACGCTCCGACTATACCGCACACGGTTCAACTGGGATAGCAACGCATATTATGGACTTGTTGACCTCCAGCTTGGTTTCAAAACTATGGATAGGGTTGCCTCTATCTCGAGTTTGGAACTTGTGCGTATTCTTACGGCAAGTCCAAAGCTGGCTGTCTTACGGCTGAATGGCCTCGAGGTCACTCGCACGGAGAACATACCCCAAGCCATTCCAGTCCCGCTCAACCATCTGCAAGTACTAAACCTGATCGACATGTCGGCCGTCAGCCTGGGCCGGTTGCTACCTCTAGTTGCTCTGCCCCGGCCCTCCTCTGCTGAGCTTAGAGTTGGACTTGAGGTCTCTACAGGACTTGAAAAGGAGCTCAAAGACTTCTTTAGTCGGTCGTCAATCACTACGTTATATTGTCTCAGTCAATCCCGTGGTTACGACGCTTGGTCGTCTGTTTTGGCGCCACTTGATTCCCTTCGGACCCTGATCCTAGATATGAACCATCTTGATCTCCAGGATGAGGCTCCGCTGTTACAACACGGCACAACTTCACAAGTAGCGGCAGGTTCCCGCCCCCTTAGCCTCGCTCTCCGGCATTGTCGTCCTTTATTTAGCGATTTGAGCGACCTAATCATCAACCTCGGCGTCCACGAGCTTCGGGTTGAAGAGCCTCCATCAACTGAGGAATACTGGCAGCAAATGGAGGAAACGCTACTCTCAGTTCACCCTAACCTTCAATACATCGCCAAAAAGAACTTTGCAATCGACAATCCTCACTGGGACATATCATCTGACCATTGGCGTTGGCATACACCACGTTAATGATCTCGTCGAAAGTTGTAAAGCCACTCACGCTTCCTTCTCGATCGCCAAGTCTTGGCTCATAGTCCGAATTGATATACACAGAGTCTCAATATTCTCTTGTAGCCACGCATACTGTAGTTATTATCACCTGCTGTTTACGAGCATATATGGACCTTGCGCTATAGTGGCTCTACCGGAACGTCAATCAAGTTCTGTATGATTATAGGACAGCGTGCGTGGGGGGAGAAAGAACTGAAACCGGAGTAACAGTATTATTATCGTTCGAAGAAACTGAAAATTAGATGAGACTACTGCTATATATATAGCTAGAAGGCCAAAGTCTGCACAAGACAACGGCCTGCATAAGTTGATGCTGGCGGGTAACCTATCACGTGATTCGCGGTGGACCTTGACGCGTTCACAACATCGTCCTAGGCCGTGGGCTCCAGATTTAGTAAACCCTAGTATCGGTATGTAAGTGTTACATACCGAACTAAACCACACAATAATTTCTTTTTTCTTTCCGTCAGTTGACAGTTTGCCCCTCGTTTCAGGCTCGGTAATTCTTCTGCATCCATGGAGGCAGGTTTGAGCATTGAATCTGCTTTGGACGAGTGGAAAGCTATGCGTGCACAGCTATCAGACTCTATTGAGTCTTATCTATCTGCTTGCAAGACCCTTGGAGCAATTTGCACTCGCGACTATCGGACTCGTGCTGGAAGTACAATGGCTGAACAAGCGTTCACCCAACTCGACGCGGAGCTCGAATCGTTGGCCGCCGAAGAAGGTGCCCTACGTGCTACTCGTTTCTCCCTCTCGACGCTCAGGAACAAATCTGGAACCCTAGCCCCGATTAACTTGCTCCCTGTCGAAATCTTGATTCGGATATTCACGCTCTCGACTATATCGAACTGCAGACACTACAACCATGATGCCGTTCCATATAATTTTACTACCGCTTGCGTCCGCTGGCGACGAATCACTTTGGACACGTCGCACTTTTGGACCCATATCGATATTGGTCCAGGCGTTCCGTGGGAGCTGAGTCGGCTCATGCTTGATCAAGCCACAGGCCACGGGCCACTGCACTTGCATATACATGAAAACGAGTTACCCACACCGGGGGAACAAACGCGTTATATTCAGTATTTTCCTCTTGGTCTAATGAGGAAGCTCAAGCCATATATACATCGGGTCTATGGTCTCGAGTTGTCTTCGCGCAAGTACCTCGATGGATGTTTCGCTGCGCGCATGGCCGAGTTCTGGTTTGAGCATGGCGACAAGGATCTAGTTAGATCCCTCTCGATACATCAGCGTACGCACAACAACGAAGTCCTGTTTGACGAGCCTGAGGAAAACACGTCTGTGTTAAATACTTCTGGACGCGGGAAGGAGATATTACTGTCTCTTCGGGTCCTCCAGCTGCACGGCGCACGGTTCAATTGGAACAGCAACGCGTATCGTGGACTTATTGATCTTAGGCTTGGGTTCGTATCCAAGAGTAGGATTAGCTCTGTATCGAGTTCGGAGCTCGCCCGGGTTCTCATGGCGAGCCCGATGTTGGCTGTGTTGAAGCTTAAGGGGCTGAAGGTTACTTGCGCAGAGGATCTGATGCAGAACATCCTAGTTCCACTCAACCGTCTACATGTTCTAAATTTGACCGAAATGTCTTCGGAAAGTC
The DNA here is from genome assembly GCA_019623705.1 of Ceratobasidium sp. 428. Classification (NCBI taxonomy): domain Eukaryota; kingdom Fungi; phylum Basidiomycota; class Agaricomycetes; order Cantharellales; family Ceratobasidiaceae; genus Ceratobasidium; species Ceratobasidium sp. 428. The sequence continues at coordinate 3,588 of WSTJ01000837.1, forward strand.
TGAAACAGATTCTGCCCCTGATCTTTCTACCTAAAGCTTCTTCCACCGAGCTTAGGATTGGACTTGGGGTCTGTGACGCGCTCGAAAATGAGCTCTACAACTTCTTCGCTCAGTCGTCAATTACTACGTTATATTGCATCTGTAAACCGTCCAGTTTTGGAGCCTGGTCGTCTATTCTATCGTCGGTCCGATCTCTCCACACCCTAGTCTTGGATATGGAAGGTTGTCATCTCAAAGATCATATTTCATCGTTGCCGGACGATACAGTTTCGCAGTTGACTGTAGCAGGATCTTGCCCATTTAGTCTCGTTCTTAGGAGGTGTCTCCCCGCGTATGAGGACCTGAGTGGTCTAGCCTTCAAGCTTGGGGTTCAGGAACTTCGGATTCAAGACCCGGTATTGCCTGAGGATTTTGGTATTACCCCGTCAGCCGAAGAATATTGGGAGAGCATTCGAACATCTCTGATGCAGGCTTATCCTAACCTTCGATATGCGCTTGAACAGCGGGACTCATTTGGTAACTTGTACCAGGATATATCACCCGGGTGTTGGCCTTAGCGCTCGTGCAAAATTTGCTGCTTGAACGGTATTGTTTGTCTTGATGGTGAACCTTGGATTGTGAAGTTGTATGCCCGTGTAAATGCAAATGAATAAATATGGCGACCTGTGGGCACCATAGTGACGACAATTACGCTCGCCGAAGAACACAATGAAACAACCGCACTGCGTCCCAGAGTGGCCCCGCCACCTGCCGACGCAAACCCAGCCACCCCAATCATCACGTGAGTACCGAACAAGCGCCAATGCGTCCAAACTTCATTTTCATACACCCGAATCTGAGGTTCACTGGAGCGACAAAGTTACTATCAGACCGTAGTATTCAAACCAAACAGAATCAATCCTTCTCGGTCGTAAGTGTCATACATTGAGTCAAACCATATAGTGACATCATGCTGCCTCGTTTTGAATGCAGTAACTCTCCCACTCGGATGAAGGCGCGTTTTAGCATGGAATCTGCACTCGATGAATGGAAATCCACACGCTTACAACTATCGGACGCGGTCAAGGCTTATATATCTGCTTGCAACAATCTCGGTACGATATGCGCTCGTGATCACCAAACTCGTGCTAGAACATTAGCTGAACAAGCATTCATCCAACTTGATACTGAGCTCGAAGCCCTGGCTGCTGAGGAAGACGCTCTCCGTACTGCTCGATTTTCCCTCTTGACGCTCAGGAATAAATCAGGAACTCTAGCCCCGATCAACATGCTCCCTCCATCAGCAAAAACTTGCGCGGCTCCGGAGCGCTCCAGAGGGATCCGGACAAACCACTTATTAGGAGAGCCCTCCGGATCCTACTAGGGGTGTCCGGAGGTGTCTGGATCCTACTAGTGGGATCCCGAGTCCTCTGGATCCAGTGGGGGGATCAGGATCCCTCCGGATCCACCCAGCCTAACCATGTAAGGAAAATCTCCTTTTAAGGGAATTTTCCTTTCGAGGTAGTCAAGCGCGGCGCGAATTGCTCGGTTCACGGTCAGGTTAATTCAATATATAACATTAGGCATGGGTATGGTGTATGTACACTGTGTATCATGTGTGTTTCCCCCCCCGGCGTGCGGGAACAGCGGGCGCGAGAGGTCTTGGTTAGGCGTGTATGTCAGGGGCAGGGTTGGTCGGCGCCACAGTTTGGTGTTGGCGCGCGATCAGCCAGTTTGGTGCGACAGGTGCAACAGTTAGCCGGGATCCAGAAACATCCGGAGGTTCCGAGCACCGTGACAGACGCGGCAGGCGCACGGCAGGCTCGTGCGGCAGAGCAGTACCGGGTTCGCGACAACGGCAGTTACGAATTACTATAGGTGGTAAACAATAAACAGTGCTCACCGGCTCTCGGTTTGCAGCTGCGACGGGGGGCGCGACTTAATCCGTCGTGGGCGCGAGGGCTTGTTGCTGGCCAAACGGGGTGCCACGGGTCACGGTAGAGCCGGTGTGTGTATTGGGCATCATCCTAAGTAGCAGTCTTGGGTAATGTGGGACTTACTGCATGTTTGGCTGCCGGGGGTAATGTTGGACGCGGCGGGGGTGGTGGTAGAGGGCGGGATCTGAGTGGATGCAAGGAGCGGCGGCCCGCCAGCGGGCGGATTAGTTGTCAGCTTCGGCCCTTGCACGGCGTGTCAGGAACCACTCAGCTGACATTGTAGCTGGCACGGGGGGCAGAGCGTGCACGCGGAGCAGCCCCAGATGCACCTCTCGAAAAGGCTAGTAAGCGGCGCACGGCGACGCATAGATCGAGCCCAGCACGGCAGCGGTAGCGCGGCGACGAGTGAAGGTGGCACGAGCTCAGCCGTAGTTTGGAGCGCAGTGAAATAGAAGCAGATACGCACCATTTACATGCGCCGGGTAGTGGGTTTCAAGGGGCGGGTTTGGTTGTTGGGCGGCTCTATGTTCGAATGTACGGCGGAGTGTACGTCGGGCGAGGGATTCGTGTACGAGTGGGCAGGGCGGTGCCATAGACGATCTGGTGCGCATCACGACGGTCGTCAGGGTAGCTTGGGCCGGTGTTGGAGATGAGCGGCGGCGGACAGCATTCGACGCGACCGGCGGCTCGGAGAAGGTGACCGCCTGTCGAGGTGTAGGTGCCGCAAACTCGAGGCCGAGCTGGAGGTCAAACCTCGATGGTGGTGCAGGAGGGGACATGCTAAGACATGGGCGGGAGAGTATTTAGCACAATCGAGCTCGGTCTGAGTGAGTGGAGTACGAGCGACGAACCTTGTGTGTGGATGATGGTGTAGTTGTTTAGGTAATGGGCTCGCCAGACGGCACCAGGCGGGTCTCGGGCTACGTTTGGCGTCGTTCGCTGCGGCCTGAAAGTCGATGAGCGAGTGTCCGCCTTGGAACGAGGCCGCCCGACGTAGGGGCCGGCTTGATCAAGTCGCCGATGCCGCCAAGCGCCAGTCCCAGGCAAGCGTCCGTGGTAAGTAGCCGATATGTGGCCGGTGTGCGGGCGGTGCTAGACAAGGCCAGTTGAGCGGAATTCGGCCCACTGAACGACGGGCGACGAGAGGGGGGCAATGAGGGTGGTGGACGAGGGGCAAAGGGGATGCGGACCAGCCCAATCAGCGATCGGCTCGGATCGGGATATCACGTGAGGGACTGATCCTCACGATTGTCTCACGCTCTGCCACGTCACCCATGCCCCGCCTCCGTACACTGTTCGTACACGAAACCGGCTCGCCGCCATCCCATCCCGACGGTTCTGTTGCGGCTTGTTAGCGTATGGATTAACGGTGAGTCATTTATCACCGCTTAGCTTTTGATCAGTTATTTAATTGCCTAACCCCTCCTCGCCCATAACCCACCACACCTCAACACCCGACCTTATCCGACGCCCTGACGCTGCCGCATCCGCCGCATCCACCTACGAAAACCTGCCGCCGCCCCAACCGAGCGCCTACCCCCAACACCCTCAGCGACCGACCAAGCCGGCCAAATGAGCGTCGGACGAAGGGCGTTTAGCGACCACTTATACACGTGTAAGGTGCGTTTTACCTCCTTACTCGTTGCTCATTGTGCCTGCTGCCAATGCAACGAGCGCGGTCTCTGTCCTGTCCACTTCTACAACCCGTGGCGCCTTCTACGGGCGGCCGCACACCTTCCCGTCGTCACAACCGCATTACTGCTGTGCGACTTCGCGCCCTCGAGTCCATCATACCCGTTGCCTCGCCCGTTGTCCGGTCAACCGAGGCCTTCGACACGCTCGTATCCGACACCACACCGGCTTTCCAACCCCTGTCGTAACCGCGTCCAACTCGACCAAGTGAGCGGCGGTCATCCACTTGACTTGATGGCCGCCACGGTATAATGTGAGCCCTACTCGTTGCTTATTATGACTAACGCTAATGTAACGAACCCGCCTTTTGCCCCGTCTTCCTCCTGTGATCCGTGGCGCCGTGTACGGGTGGTTGCACGCCCTCACGCCATCGCATTTGCGAGACTCAATCTCGCGTCAACTTGCAAACGAGGGTGAGTTTCCCTCCCTCATTCTTTGACGCCTACGATAATGCACGTTGTCAGTGCTAGCACAGTGCTGTTCGCGTCACCTGTGCCTATTGTGGGTCCAGCGTGCATGGCTCTTGGCTGTGTCTTACTCCCGCTCACGCACGTTCGGCCTCGATGTACATGTGCAACCCACACCACCAAAACATCTCGCCCCCGCCGTTCCCGCCACGGTTATCTGTGTACACCCACCGCCCCCACGCCAGTGATGATACAAGCTAAGTACCTGACACGATGAACAATGTCCGAGGCTGACAATAAAGTGCCTCGCAGCACTTCGCCGCCCCGCCCGTCGCCAATCACGCCCAACGTGACCCACGCAACTGAGCACGCAACAGCCCACGCGTCCCTTGCGCCGCTTGGGCCGGTGTTTTGGAGCATATAGCATGCTTACGCGCCTTCAACAGTCATTGTACCCGGCTCGTCAAGCCGGTTGATCGTGTGCCGACGGTCAAAATCGCGGCACGCCAACCTTGCCCCAAAGTACTCGGCCCACCCGCATGACGAGAACCTCTCGCGCCCGCTGTTCCCGCACGCCGGGGGGGGAAACACACATGATACACAGTGTACATACACCATACCCATGCCTAATGTTATATATTGAATTAACCTGACCGTGAACCGAGCAATTCGCGCCGCGCTTGACTACCTCGAAAGGAAAATTCCCTTAAAAGGAGATTTTCCTTACATGGTTAGGCTGGGTGGATCCGGAGGGATCCTGATCCCCCCACTGGATCCAGAGGACTCGGGATCCCACTAGTAGGATCCAGACACCTCCGGACACCCCTAGTAGGATCCGGAGGGCTCTCCTAATAAGTGGTTTGTCCGGATCCCTCTGGAGCGCTCCGGAGCCGCGCAGGTTTTTGCTGATGTCCCGAGATTTTGGTTCAAATATTTGCGCTATCTGTATCCAACTGCAGGCACCATTGCCGCTCGCCGCCTCACAATTTTTCCAACACTTGCGTGTATTGGCGACAAATCGTGTTGGATACACCGTAATTTTGGACTCACATCGACATTGGTCCAGGCATCCCATGGCAACTGAGCAAGCTCGCCCTCGAACGAGCGAAGACAAACCCGCTTCACTTGCACATACAGGGAGATAACATTCTCAAGTGGAGTGTTACAGCTCGTGATGTACACAGCCGAGCTGGTTCTCTACAAATGGAGCTTCAGCCCTTTATACATCGAGTCCACTCCCTTGAGCTGTCCTCGAATAACGATGCCGGAGGATTTCTCCCGCACTTGGTAAAGTTATGGCTCAGTTATGGCGACAAGGAATTAGCAAAATCTCTCTCCATATACCAACATATCCGTGACGAAGCCTTGCTCGACGAGTCCTCGGAAGACCTCACTCAAAATAGCATCTCGACACGCAACGCGGTTTCGCTGTCACTTCAGACGCTCCAGCTACACGGTGCGCGGTTTAACTGGGACAGCAGTGCGTATCGTGGGCTAGTGGATCTTCAGCTTGGCTTCGAACCCAAGAGCCAAATCGGTACCATATCATCTTTGGAACTCGTCCAAATCTTCCTGGCGAGCCCGATGTTGGCTATTCTGAAGCTGAAAGGGCTTTTGGTTACCCACACGGCGAACTTAGGCCACACCATTCCAATCCCACTCCACCATATGCGGGTATTAAATCTGACCAGCATATGCGCTATCAGCCTCAAGCGACTGTTACCTTTGATTGCTCTACCTAGGACCTCGTCTGCCGAGCTTAAAGTTGGACTTGCGGTCTCTGACGAGTATGAAGCGGAGCTTAGAGGCTTCTTCAATCGGTCATCAATCACTACGCTATATTGCATCTGTCATTCAGATTGTTTCGATGCTTGGTCGTCCATTTTGGAGCCAGTCGACACTCTTCGCACTCTGATACTAAATATGAATACCCATGGCCTCAGGGATGATGTCCCGCTCTCGCGGGGCAGTACAAATTCACGTTTATCGGCAACTTCTCGCCCCCTTAGCCTCATCCTTAAGAACTGTTGCCCTAGGTCCAAAAATTTGTGCAAGTTAGTTACCAAGCTTGGTGCTCACAAACTTCGAATCGAAGCTCCTATAGCAATACAGTATTATTATATCGGTGACAGGTCACCCGAAGAATACTGGCTGCACATCAGGGCGATGCTGGCGCAGGCTCAACCCGAGCTTCAGTACACAATCGAGGAGTACTCCGGTGACGATAACTTGTATCAAGACATATCACCCGATTGTTGGCCCTAGCACGTACACATCAACAACCATGTCGACCCGAACTACGCATTACCCAAGAGCCCGAATTCTGCCTTGCAGCTCGTATAGACGGTTTCGAATGACTTATTCTGTTCTGTAACTATCCGTACTAAAAATATGTTACTTATTTGAAAGAAAACCTGACCCAACTTATGTGTGAACTTTTGAAATTGCCACCTAGGCCCGTGCTCCGAGAATTTTGTAGTAGACCTTGGTGTCGGGCAATGTGATCGTAAATATGCTACCATGAAGCGGCCGATGTATGTTTACATACCGTGTACATGTTGATGCATGCTCCTTTAGATATTGCTGAAGTCGCGTACGCGCATACATTGAGACACAGTCGTCCTGCGAGAACACCCACCCTAGTTCCTTGGGGATAAACGCATACTCCGACAGCCCGGCGGAAGAAACGGCTACAGCGTAAGCAACAGTTCCATCTAACTCCAAAAAACAGAATAAGAGTAGAAGATACTGGCGTTATGCAAACGGTCAAATTGCGCACAGGGCCCAGATTGCCACCCACGGCTTGGACCCAACTGACGGATACTTAACTCCGTATCAATAGTACTGTGTAATGCCAAACAAAAACAAGGCACCCGCTCGAATCGTTGACACGATGAGAGGTTGCCTTTCTGATATGAGGGATGCGAGGACAAACACTTTTAGTAACCAGGCCAACACACAACGTCAAGGTAGTTCATGTGCCCAGCACATCGTCGCATGGCTTCGGGTGCGAGATAAACGAGAGCAACAGGCTCACTACTCGAAGGCTGCATGACAAAAAAAAAATAGAGGTAACATGGATCTTGCGCCTGTATGTGACGGTGGAGCCGGCAAGCCATCTAGTCACAGAGAAAGCCACGGTGATTTGAATCTCTGGCCGATTGTATCACGCGAATTAGGATATCATGTCTACGGGTCAATAGGCTCTTTACTCGATGGCTGCATAACGCAGAAAACAAAGATAGCATATATCATATCTTGCGCGAGTATACAGCGGAGCTAGAAAGCCGTCTAAGAGCTAACGTAGCCACATGCCATCCCGCCTCCTCGTACCAAACGCTCAGCTGGCAAGTAGGTCAAAGCGGTCAGCTAGCGTGTTGCCTTATTTGTCAACAGTCTGCTCACCTCCACTGGCATGTGCCTTTAAATACGCCCGCGCCCTCCACCACGCCAGCTGCGGTGATATTTCCAACATAAGCCCCGTTTCGCATAAACACGACGCTTATTCCACCGGGTCCTGTCCCAAAGCTCGTGAGCACAAAATCGAGCGGCCCGTTCTTCATCTCTTCCCAGCTCGTCAACGTCAGTACCCCGACCGATACGCCGTCACCGAGTCCAATCCCCCAGGCTTCGAGTTTAACGTAGTGTCCGTCGGTGGTGACGGCAGTGGCCGAAGTGAAGACAAAGAGGCTGGTAAACTCAATTGTGACGATAGTATTATCTGCAGTAGCACCTGCGGCGAGAGCGAGCGGTGTGGATTTACCAGCCGCCCACCTGGGTCTAACGTCGGTGTCGATCTCCGCGATGTGCTTGAGGTACGCGCTCGAGCCACCGAGACGCTCGATGGCTTGGATCGCCTTCAAGTGCCTGCATGTATGCGTGAGTAGAAGTACTAACGCTGCCAGTCGAATCGATGCGACTCACTTGAGAGGCGAGTCCTCGGCGTTCTCGACGGGCTGAGAGGTAGACGTTCAACAAAGCTCAAGTCGAGAAGTTTCGAGAGCGACGCTCAAGCTTACCTTGGTGGGGACGATGAGCGACATTGTAGAGTAGTTGCTTCAGATGGGTTGGGACGGAGAAGTGTTCAGCTAGTGAAAGCGATGCTAGAGTAGGTAGACTGGTTTGCTGTCTACCTCACTCTTGCGCTCGCGCCATTTTATACAGAGAGCGGGCGCGACTCGTTCGCTGTGGTACTATGGTTGAAGTCGACAATGCGTTTGTTCGTATCTGGTTCATACACGAGATGAATCTTCCTGTAGGTGGTTAGCTTAAGTGAATACCCTATGATGACGGTTGAATACGCTTTATTCTGAGCCAACATCTTACTTTTTCCTCTTCAATTCAATTTATCTTCAATCCAAATCGTTGCGCTACGTATGACACTTACACTGCGCGCGTTAAGAGGACAGTAGTCAAAGCACAGCGGCTCTACCCCACTCGTCAGCCCCCTCCCGTCACTCGACTTCCGCCCCCTGAGCAGTGTCCCCATGGACGAGCCTACGCTGCCCCAACATCTGACTTGAACATGGCGGGTGGATTGTCTTGTTCAGGCGATCAACCTCAGAGGATTGTGCGGTTGTATGCGCGACTCGGGATAGACAAATCCACACGACCACCTGGCTCGGTCATAACGGTAATCGTTATGCTCGGCAAATATAACGGAACGAAATTTGCTCGCGAAGCCGAGCCCCACCACCGGGATCATCTCGCCACCCGAAGTCATTCGGTCATCTATAATGCAGGCGCATCATAACCTTCAATATGCGATTAAACATTGGGATTCACTGGGTAGTTTGTATCAGGATATATCACTTGGTTTTTAGCCTTAGAGACAAACAGTGCTGTACAAGTACCAAATTCCATACGTGTTATGATGAATGTTGGATCATGAGGTCGTATGCGCGTGTAAGCGCAAATGACTGCATATGACGACTCGTGGGCGTCGTAGTGATGGCAGTTAAGCTCGCTGAAGAATACAATGAAGCAAAAATTTCCTTACAAAGCAGCCCCACTTCCGTCCGGGGTAGTTCCGCCACCCACCGACCAAAGCCCGCCACCCGAAATCATCACGTGAGTGCCCAACAGGCGCCCTGGGATGCATCTTGTACTTTACCTCCACCTGGAGAATGCTTCTGCCGTCTGCGCGTGTGCCACAGGCACCTAGCTCGCGTCTCCAACCATGTCTGTTTTACAACTCGAACAACACCCTGCGTCTCCCAAACGAAGTCTGGGTTCATATTCTCGAGTGTCTCCCGGTACCCGCCATCTTGTTGTGCAGACAGGTGCGATTTTCCAAATCTTACGTATTAGTGGGAGATTGAGGCTTACGATCAGACACTTTAGCTATGTCGGAAGATAAAATACATCGTGGATAATACTGTCCGGCTACAGTACCCCATCGAGCTGTTCGCGACGGGAAACATCGACGGCGGGCCCTCGAACCCGCTCTCGACCGCGTCTCGGCTAGCGCAGCTGCGTGAGATAGACCGCGGATGGCGGACGCTGGACTGGAAGAGCCAGCGGTCAGAACCGTGGAACGGGGACTGTCCAAATTACGAACTGGCCGGTGGCGTTTTCGCGCGCGGCCGGTCGACGTTGCCGGACGCTAGTCAGCTCGAGGTTGACGATGTGCATCACTTTACGGCTGCGATCGATGTGACGGTCTTTCCGCCGCGAGACGGGAGCGCTTGTCCTGTAAAGTGGTCGCACGAACAGGTCGGGTTGTTGGTTCATGACTTTACCATTGCGCCCGAGCAGGATTTGGTGGTTCTTGTTGGGCATAGGCATGAGGGGTGAGCCTGACGATAATATGGTTGATCTTTTCTAACTATTGCTGTAGTGCGATTGAAGAACCTATTCCAATACACCTCCGAACGCTTTCGAGCAACTCTCCACATCCCATGGCGACCCTTCCTGTCCTGTTTGCATACCCCCAGCCCCCCGACGTATTCATATCTGACTTCACAATTCAAATATACAACTCGCTCCTCGGCATACTCTTCTGGGGCGCCCACGCTTTTCATCTCATGATCTGGGACTGGTGCACGGGCGAACTCATCGTGGTACGTCATATTTTTATCCGAGTCGCCTTGGGTTCTAAATCCTACGTCACCCCTAGGATTATCCAGCTCCTGCCGGGATCCACTTTGACGACTTTTCATTCCTTTCTAGCACATCGTTCCTCATTCCTTCGAGTAGCGCAACCGGCGCGGCTCTCCGCGTCTACTCGTTCGCACACCTACTTTCTCCGACGAACTATCACCCGCTCGGTCGAGCCCCACATCACCTCGAATTCGACAACGCCGGACGTCGAGTAGCTCCAGCGTGTTGGACGCAGCCTAGATCAGACGGCATCGTGCGCTCGTTTCACATCGGGAACTATGTGTTTTGCGTCAGCAACCTAGACGAAGGCGCTCGCACAGAGTCCAACGGCGATCCGGGTCCAAGCTCGAGCTACGACTCTCCCACCACGGCCCCAGCAGGACTATCCGGCCTCTCCCGTCGTCCCGAACTACGTTCCCTCCTGCGCTTCCCAAAACCTAAACGCGAATGGAATGTGGGAATCATGACCTGTCGCGTTGATCCGTTGCCGAGATCAGGCACCATACGATCCGGCGGTGGTAGTAGTCATCCTGATATAAAAGGAAAAGGCAAAGCTTTGGACAACGACGAAAACGACGACGAGGAATGGGAAACACGATTCGCACCCGCCCGACCGTTCCACGCAGATCCCGACCGGGCGATTATCGCGCTCTCGAGCGGACTCGTGCCTGTCCGTGGCGGGGTGTTTGCGGGCGTTGTGTATCTGGACGAGCAGAGTCTAGCGTGGGAAGAGGGGGGCGAGGATGATACGTTTGGGACTGGGCTCGGGGGAGGGAGTGGGACTGTTATGGGTGCGGACGATGGGACTGCTGGGCCTAGTAAGTTTGTCTTTGGTTGAGGATTTTTTTTTTTGGGTGGGGGCTGATGAGTTTGTGGTTTGGTGTTTAGATCCGTTTTTGAGCCCGCTAGCGACTCCAAGCGCCCAGCCTGATCCTTCTTCGGGGGGACCTCCGCCTTTGACAACACTCGTCCCATGGATCGATCTACACATGCCTCCGTCCTCACTCCCCACACCCGCCGAACCGCCGCTCATGAGCGTCTTCGACCACTCCAGCGCCAGTAGCGGACACATTCCTATCCAAATCCAAATACACGATGCCTTACTAGGAGAAGAAACCGGTACAAATACCACCATAGTCTATGGCGGCGTGCATCATCCTATACATCATCACCACCACCATAACCATCACCACCACCACCATCATCCGCCCGATATCACGGCGCCGCTTACAGGTCCAGCAGCGCCTGTCCCTGCTCCGTTTATGGGTGCTTTGCCGGTACCCCAGGCGGCTGAGGATCAGGATCAAGTCGTGCACGACGATATGGACCGGTTGTATTTCAATTTGTTTGTGCATTGTAGAGCGTTACGAAAGTTTGCCGACGCCGATGCTCAACACGTCGATGGCGAATCGTCTTCTTCTGGGTCGAACTCTTCTTCTGCGTCTAGTTCTATCCCCGCTCTTCCATCCGGGTTCACATCCTATTCATCGTCATCTCGAGTACGTCCACACCGTCCTCGGGTATACGAATGGGACGACTGGGCTCCTCCGATCGCGCGTCTGCTTACGCGGATGCCGATGCCGGCGTGGGCGTGTATATCCCATGGACAGCGGTTCGCTACGCTCGGCGCTCCCCATTCTCATGCGTCTACGTCTCGTTCGGATCAGAACCAGGAGGGCGGGTGGGTGGATGCGAACGAGAGCGTCAACGGAACCGGAACCGGGAATAACCAAAACGTCATTCAACCACAGCCGGCTATTGACCCGAACATCCTCCTCGACGGCGGACCGGGCGGGGCAAACGTCAAACGACCCGTTAGGGTGTTGGATTTTAACCCGTTCGGTGTTCGGCGGTACAAGACCAAGGACGTATCAGGCGGGAATTCCAAGGACGTATCATCGGGTGGGAATACCAAGGACGTGTCGGGTGGGAATAATCGCAACCGGGTGAGAGTCGTAGATACCGAGAGCGTCTTACCGGCGGGCAAGTACTGGGAAAAAGACGTCAAGAGCGCGTTGCCGTATCGGGAGGTCGTGACGCAGGAAGAGCTGTTGTTGTCGGGTGTTATGATTGATGGGGAGCGGGTTTTGGGTATGAGGGTCAGTCATTATCATCTCCTCTACCTTTCTGCCTGTTTGAATAAGAGCTGATATGTTTTTTTTTTTGTAGAGTGACGAACGAGGAAACGTCTCCTCGATGCACGTCATGCAGGTTTGAGACCTTGTATTGGTTCTTTTTTTATTTCTTTTTTGATAACTATTTTGTTGTTTCCGTTTTGGCGATGTACAGACAGAACATGTATAATGGGTTTTTATACATTATGAACTGGATTTTAGATGTATCCTAAAAATGGGTGTTGTCGGGTTTGGTTGGTGCTGTATCGAACCAGTGGCACTGCCACAGGGCTTTGCTCTTGGCAAGAGCCGCTTGCCCACCACAACCACCGCCACCGAACTTGGGTTCATCGTCTAAAGATCTATCTTCGAAAATACTATTTAACTTGTTCTTACGATAAAATGATATATTATTGATATTTTTATGGATTTGCTACTCGTCAACCTCAGTTCATGCATGGCACACGACCAGATATTTGATCAGGTTCTTGCCAACAACTCTCATCCTAGTAAATAAGCTACCTACTGGAGGCATCATATGATTCAAACAGCTGAATCAAATCGACCTGATCTCCTGGTATAGGTTACTATTTGACGGGGTAAACACCAGCTTGCCCCCTAAGTCTAGGTGCGACCTGACACTCCTCGGACTCAAGCTCGAAGGCTCACAAATCGTTCAAATATAGATACAACGAACCCTGGAAAGCGACCTTCGCGGGTGCAGATAAGTACGAAATCCGCTCGAACCAATCACCGAACTGTCCGATGAGGTAGCGGTCCTTATCAGCCAGGCGTCAACCATCACGAATTCGTTATCAGGCTCGGAAAGGTTCATAAGGAGGCGGGTTGAAGTGATGGAGTTTCTGGTTTGCGACACCCTGCTTGGGTTCCAGGGTTAAAAATGGAGACGCGAGCCAATGGAGGCCTGGCTGTGCCCGCAGATGGCGACAAAGCGACGCAAAGTGTCCTGTTTCGAGATGTGGATTGCGTCAAGTGGGTTTCTATGTTGTAGTCCCCCCCCCCCCCCCCCATTTTTTGACTCCGAATTTTCAGGAATTTCATGCCGTCGTGGTTCGCGGTCAACATGGGTACGTGTGCTTGAAGGCCCAAGGGTAGTTCGAATGTTAAAGTTGACATCCGCATTCTTCGCAGGTACAGGCGCGGTATCAAGTCTATTGTGGAACTTCCCATATGGACCAAAGCCGATACTGCACTCGCTTGGAACGGGATTCTTAGTCTTGAACATAGTCTTATTTGTCATATTTTGCGCGCTATCCGTCGTTCGTTATTTCAGGTATCCTCAGGTGATTATCGGCTCGTATCATACGCTTTGAATTTGGCTCATCATAGCTTTATAGCTGATACACTTGACATACAGACATCCTATTCAGAGCTTGTACTTGGGTATTTGACTTATTGCCATTGTTCGCATTCCCACCTTATCACTCCCTGTTAGGTTGTTTACCAATGGGGTTTGCGACGATTATCAACGCGACTCTGAATCTCAATCAAGGCTATGGACTTGGTGGCGAATCACTTCTCTATATATTGCGGAGTCTATGGTGGCTCGACTCAATCGCCTTACTCGCAATCTATTTTCTCATGCTCTACTCCATGTCAGTCAAAATTCGCCGAGTTGACTTACTTCCAGACTCAAAGTCATCCGCAGGATCACCCGACAGAATCATAGCATCAAAGCACTCACCGCCGTCTGGCTTTTACCCGCTGTTACACCCATCGT
>WSTJ01000838.1:0-17529 GCA_019623705.1 Ceratobasidium sp. 428
TGGCGAGGAATGGAGTCTGGTAGCGTTTGCGGGTGGACAGCTGGCATATGCTCTCACGGTCCTGGGGAGTTACATCAGATCGTTTTTGGGCGAGCCTGGTGTAATCCAAATTTTGCCGAGGCGCGTCACTGAGGGTGATAAACGGTTAGTCTCATCCATTAAGCTGCTAACATAAGCTGAGTATTTCTGGTAGGTCATTGGCCTTTGACCCTAGTTCATCCAGGCTTGCCTTGACGATGACTGGACAATCAATATTCAAACATTTTTTGACCGAGGGAGACCGGATCGTTATCTCTCGCGTCTCACCCTTAGAAGATCAAGGTGGATACGCTGTTGCATCGAATTATGGTTTGTGTTGTCCATATGAGTCTATTGAATCAAACATGCGCTCAACACAAATTCGCAGGTTCACTGGTGGCCCGAATCCTCTTTCAGCCAATCGAAGAGTCCAGCCGGTTGTATTTTTCTAAGGTTTTGTCCCCTCCTTCTACCTCGACACCAGACGATCCATCAAGTCAAGCTTCCAAATCAGCTCTAACCCAGGCATCTGCGACTCTCCGATCCCTCCTCTTTATGCACTCCCACCTAGCCTTAGCCCTCACCACACTATTAGCTCCTCTTATCCCATTCCTCTCAACCCTGCTTCTCCCACCACGTTACCGTTCTACCGCGGCACCTCGTATCCTCCGTGCATACTGTGCCTATATCCCCGCCATGGGGGCAAACGGCATCCTGGAAGCGTTTGTACACGCCACTGCCTCACCCGCTCAACTGCAAACTCAAGCTCGCTGGATGGTTTTGTTTTCAATTCTGTTCATAGCTGGCGTAACAGTAGGCGCATCTGGAGTTTTAGGTGTGCAGTGGGACGATACGATGCTCGTGTGGGCAAATGTAGCGAACTTAGGGGCGAGAGCGTTATATGGATGGTTCTTCGCGGGTCGTTATTTCTCGAGTATACCGGGTCTTTTGAGTTTTTCTAATGTTCGCCCCAGCATACCTGGAATTGCGGCGTTTGCCATCAGCGGGGTTATCGCGCGGTGGAGCGAATCGACTTTTGACCAGCGTGGGGCACGGCTAAAACATGCGACAATCTGTATTGGGTGTGGGATTATCAGCCTCTTGATTTGGTAAGTGGTTCAGTTCAACATTGTTGGCAGTATTGTCACCCTCTTCATTTCGTAGCCTCTGGACCGATAGACGACGCTTCATGAGCATACTTGGCGCTCTCCGGAACCGCAAGAAAATGGATTAATTGATTATTGTTATAAATTACTCTGCCCCTCGAGGTCATTACGATATAATTTAATTGTAGTTCTCGTCTACACAGTTGAATACGGCTACGCATATACCACCCGCTTCTGTGCTCGAACACGTTCATTATAATCCCAGCCCATGGGATCTATCCAAACAGTGTCAACAACTGGTTTGCACAACCGACTCGTTCGCATGAAAGCAACCCATAACCGTACAGCTCAAGAAAATCTATCTTAAAACCCAGCCGAAATACGTCTACATGTGCTCATTTTGCATCTGTAGTCACAACCAATCAATATCCAATCCGCCCGATCAAGACTGTCACTTACCCAAGGCTCGTCTTTACCCTTTGCATACGCCCTCGCAGGTCGTTTCCAGCACGCCAGCGCGTCTCCCTCGGCAACGCTCCCTAAAGACATAGCAATCCCCAACTCATAGTTTGTAATCTTATTGTAGAACCGGGTAAGTGCATGGTATCTGGGGTAGACAAAAAAGACTTACGTTCATGATTGGCGTGAATCCGGTTCCAGAGAGATTTCCCCAAGCCGAAGGCGTAAAATTATGACTCCTGTGTAACAGAGTGAATTATATGAATATATCGCGAATCAGACGTAGGCCTACCCTACATAAAGCCATCCTCTAGGTTTCGCTTCGTCCGATTCATCCTCCCCTAGCAAACCCAGGATCATCTAATAAAGTGTGAATGTTGAATTTCAAGAAAGGCGCCATTAATTACCTTCGAATGCATCAAAACCTTTCCCCTCTTTGAATTACTGTCTACAAACAAGTTTTTCGGGAACGTCGAGGCATCCCACTGCCGTCGTTGACAAAAGATCGTCCCTCCTCCCTAGCCGGACTGTTAGATTTCCTCCGAATACTTCGAATATCCCCGAGACAACTCACTGGTCTACCCAAAACACTTGCATCTACGGTGCTCAAACTTGGGAACACAATCCGTATTGCAGTTGGATGTGGAGCTTTGGATCTCCGGGCCTTCGGTGTGTCAAGCCATTTATCGGGAGAAATTCCTCGCGCGGACGACATGAATTCGTTTGTCCATGCTGAGGAGTACGATCCTATCGACGACCCCTGTACGAGCGTCAGCTGCTCTCTGAAGTGTAGGGTACGAATATGGGTAGACGCACTTGACATTCTATCTTGACTGTATCGCTTGCCGCACCCATGTCTCGAATAGCTTTCATCAACGCAACATGTCCTAATCGAATCACCGCGGGCCACCCAGTATGTTTACCAGCGATGCTAGGTATGAGACGTGCGGTGACGTAGGTCCAGTCCCAGCGAGTATGCAACTCGTCTATACTCCGGTGATTATTTTCAGATGAGGCAAGGCAAGACGTGAAACTATAGACTCACCTATACTTCTCAAAGGTAACCGAACATCTCCCGCCGCCCGTTGATCCAGCAAATGTGCCTCGAGAGCAGGAGCAACGTTTAGACATTTCAACACGTATTCTAGCCGCTCGCCAAACCCCTCGGTCTGAGATACGCCTCCAGCGGTTTGAGTTGAAGCAGAAACGGAAGCTGGGTCGGTTCGAAGTGGCACGTCTTGAAGCCAAACACTCTGAAGATGAAATATACAGAGGTCAGTCTGGGTAAAAATGTAACTAGTATCTCAATACTAACATTTTCTATGTCTCGCCAGTCATGGGGTATAAAATTGGCCGTCGGGATTACGACACGCAGCCGCCCGCTTTTATAAAATAGCTTCAAAGACGAGAGTCAATGATCCGGCTCCGCCATGCCGCGAGCTTGAATAACCCACCATCATCAACTATCGGTGATAAAATCGTTCGACACGCACAACCAATTCCCACAAGTAAGCACTAAGCTTAGTGTCGCGAATATCCTATAACATTTTAGACTCACTTTAACGTGCATACATCCTCGCCCATACGCAAGTGCTGGCGAAGCCCTAACCCAATTAGGTAACGCGTGATGAACTTCAGCTTTTCCGTCCTGTCCAGGTTGCGCAACGAGTATGACAGGTACATCTGGCGAAAAAAGCGAGTAAAGCCAAGGTAATTCGAGAGCGTATGAAGAAACGATTGCAAAAGACAACGTGTTATCTGGGTCCGACGAGTTGGCATGGGGCGGCGGGAGGATTTCGGTGAGTCGGAAGACGGGCTTGGTATCTTGAGAAGGAATGGTATGCTTATTGGCTGTTTGTCGGATGGCCCCATGCCAGAAAAATCCATTTCTATCGGGAATGCCGAATGAACCAGTGAACAAGATGGCCTTGCCTTTTCCTTTGGTATTCGATGTCGTGGAAGAAGTGGTCAAGGCAGGAGAACTGGGATACAATAAATATGTTGAACTTAAATCATAGGGGTAACGTACTCACGGTCGTTTAGACGGTCTCTTATCCGTATCATCACTGCTTTCGTCGATTTCGTCGCGACTACGCTTCTCGACAATGTCCGGACGCAACCTCTTAAGCCTAGCAATTCGCTCCTGCTCCATCTTGGCTCGTTCGGCTCTAAACGCAGCCGTTGGAGAAAGAGGGACTGAGGGATCCACGTTTTTATCGTTTGATGCAGGATTTGGACTAGCATCATTCAATAGACGTTCACGTAGCGGTTGGATCGAGGGGGGTGGCCGACGCGCGCTTCCAGACGGCGCTTTAGGGCTGGTCTTGGGTTTAGTGGCCGGATGGTCCTCGTCAGATTCAGATTCAGTGGCAGTGTCTTCGTCTTCAGTTCCGGTGTCCTCGCCATCTAGTTTTATAGTGGTATCGAGGTCGATTGTATCATTGAGATCTACGGGCGGTTTCCGCGAGGACGTGGCGACAGCTTTGCTGCTCAGAGATTTGGGCGCTAGTTTTGAGATAGCAGCCTTTCTCGAAGGCGGTTTCTTGGATGAAGATGGAATAGGAACCTCATCATCGCTGGAGTCAATGATAAGTATGGGGTCGTTGCGGGAGTTGGACTTGTTTTTCTGTTGCTCCTGAAGAGAAAGAGATATTGCACTTAAAAATGGAAGAGGTAGTCAGATATCAGCCCACTATTTTGGATGGCACTTACAGTGCGAGATCCTCATCGAAATTAGACATGACTAAATGTGGCGATTGAAGTCGAGAAGAACGCGGGGCGAAGAGGGTCACGTGTCTTTAGACTCACGTGACGTCATAGTCACGCTGATGTGGACCACAACGATGGCGAGATCTGTGATTTATATACCCTTTGTAGACCCAAGAAGGGTCAAGGCGCAGTTGCACAATAAGGATAGAGATCAACAGCTGAGAGAGAAAGAGTGCAGGCGAGGCGGAAATAGGCCGGTGCAAAACGCATAATTGAAGCAGGCCACCATCGCCGACCACCACAGCCGCCATATTTTGTAAATCTATTACTCCGGTAAGCAATTCGAAGAGCTCTAGTAGGTCTGAGCTCGCTGAAGCCTCAACATCCAGCAATCAAGGCAGCTCAAACCAAACCTTTGTGTCGTTGGTCACATCCGCTCTGGATGAGCAATCACACAGGGCTCCGTCCTCCTTTGCTCGATAGATTCCTGGTATCAAGGCGCGTAGGACCCTAGCTTACAGTATTTTAGGCGTTAGATCAGAGTTCTAATTACAAAGCACTTCTGCTCAGTGTATTTCCCAAACTGAAAAGCCCGCCAAATTTCAGGCGAGCCGCTCAGAATGCAGACTGACAGCTAGAGGACCCCGTAGCTCCTCGGTGAATCAATGCGCGGTCTTCATCGAACGATTCCGAAGTGCAGATTTTCCGCAGTAGCAATCCTACGTGTATGCCGAGCTCACAGCAGCAAGCATCTGTTCTAGACGGCTAGACTAGGCACCCACCAGCCTAGACCAGAGCCAGCTCTCTATGCATGCCGAAAGCCATGGTCCCGCCTCGAATCCCTAACACGGCAAGCCGACCTCTTCATTTGCGACTTCTTGTAATAATATGTGTGAACTCGGCAACGTGTCGGATTGACAGGGGTATACCACCGTGGAGCCTAAGGCGAGTGCTCGGTTCCGTATAGGGAACCCCACGGCGACACAAGTATGGCGTGACCATACCCCGCTCGTGGACTCGACTCGCAAGTGCAGGGCTACGCTTCGTGATCCGTGAACCTTGTCTCGACCAAATGAAAGACGTGAGAGAAGTGACCCGGCTATATGACATTTGATCGACCAAGACGTTGATACTCCTGCTTCTTTGGCGCTGTCCTCGTGATACCTTGGCACCCGAGACATGTTCTCTCTCCACAGAGCGAGTCTGGCCGCTTAGGAGAGTGGAATTGGGCTCGTTCGCGGCGGAAATGAATTCGATAGTTGGCTTACTGGTCCATTAAAAATTGTGCATGTAGGAACTATAAAAACTTAGGCGTACGAACCGTCTGAAGCATCACATTTCAGTCTCAATTCCCCTCTCACATCTGAAATCATGCGCACTTCTTTTTTGCTCGCCTTCCTCAGCTCGACTGTGTACTCCACGCTCGCTGCGCCCAGTGCTGCAGGCATCGCGATCACCAAGCGTGCCGGACCAGCCAAGGCCAACTCCTACCTCGTGTGAGCACTGTGTCCTTATACCAGTCTTTCCCATGCTCAGGCTCGTTTATGCCCCTTCATTTTCAGTAAACTAAAATCAGGCGTCTCGAAGGGCTCTCACCTCGCAGGCCTCTCTGGCATCTCCGGCTCCAAGGTCGCATACACCTACGACCAGGTGTTCCAAGGATACGCAGTTGAACTCCAAGGGAAAGCTCTCGACTATGTACGGCAGTCCAAGGACGTGGAATACATCGTTCAAGATAGCGTTGTGAGCATCCACGATAGGTAAGTGACTTCCTATATCGCTGGCGGCCCGGTTTCTGAAAAGGGTGCAGCTTTGCCTCAGGAGTGGTGGAGTCCTCCAAACGTGAGTTTGGCGAGCCCCATCTTGGTAAGAGGACTGGTGGCTCCGGCGTCGACCTCTATCAGATCGATACGGTAAGTATGACTCGGTTGAATCTGTATAAAGATTTTGGCTTACCTATTATAGGGCATCTACACCGCCCACACCCAGTTCGGTGGTCGAGCCAAGTGGGGTGCAACGTTTGGCGGAGTAAGTTCCCAATTTGCTGGTTTCAGTTCCATTAGCTAGTTCTAACTCCTCGGTCTAGTATCCTAGTGCTGACGGGAACGGCCACGGGACCGGTAAGTAGCCACGTATACATCTTGTGCCAGGCTCCTTAATTAAGTTCATCACGTCATAGCCCTCGCAAGTCTCGCAGTAGGCTCCACCTACGGTCTGGCAAACAAAGCGAATATTACGGCCATCAAAAGTAAGCATCCTCGACTCTAATATTTCATTCATCTATACTCACATCTTGGCTTTCTAAAAGCATTCGGCGACGACGGCTCCGCTAACCTCTCCGACATTATTTCCGGCATCAATTATGTCATCACAACCGTAAATACCACCGCGCGCCCCTCCTTGATTTCCATCACTGTGACAATCGCCGGCTACAAACCCTTCGATGACGCAATTGCCAGCGCTACTTCCAAGGGAATTCATGTCGTCGTTGCAGCCGGAGACACCAACGAGGATGCGAGCGGCTACAGCCCAGGACGAGCACCTTCGGCTGTAACTGTCGGCGCAATCTTGGCCAGTGGATCGAAACTTTCGACATCCAACTTTGGAGCTGCAGTCGACATCTGGGGTCCCGGTGCGAATGCCAAGTGTGCGTGGACCTCGAGCCCGACCGCGTCTATCACTTTGGTAGGGACCACTGCCTCTGCAGCGTGAGTATTATATCTTGAACCAAAAGGCTTTGTTCCAACTGATACCATATGGGAACAGTTCGAACGTCATTGGCCTTCTCGCCGTTGAAATTGAAAAGTATGGAAACAAAGCCCCAGCAGCTTTGGAGACAGACTTGAAGAGCCACGCCAAGACTGTCAACGGATACTTAGTCGTCCAGCAGTGGTGAACAAGTAGGACTGGGGAGTCATAGACCCGAGATATCTAGCTAGAAAAATGCCTGTAATAGTAGATTGAGAATTTCATCCCAGAATTTGAGTCTGTATCGTGAAGATGCCTCAAGTTGTTGGCGACGAACGTTGAGTTTCAAGATAATCGAATCAAGTGTAACAGGAAAGAGCTATCATGTTCAGAAAGCTACAGAGCGTTGAACCTCACGATGCGGAAATTTCTATCACCTCCAGATTATCTCTTGAACCCAAGCCCAAGTACCCAGTATCAGCGCGCACCCTCCAGTATAATATGTTAAATGACGCATTCAAGTAAACAGAACTACAAACCAAGGAGTACGAGAGAAAACACACAGCATGTTGACCGTAAATCCAGCGTCAAATTCTCATACGGTCTCTACGGTGGTAGAGTGGAGAGCAAGAGCAAGAAGGCAGTGCAAAACATCTTGTGACCGATAGATAAATAAGACATGTTACGTTACACAAACAACCACAAGCAAAAAAGATACAGTCCGTCCGACGCGACATCGAGTCTGTATACGATACACGCATTGTTTTCCCTATACCATATATCCACTATCCGCACCGTCCCACATTACGCGTAGCCTGCTAGTCGTCCTTCCCAACCCCACCAAATCATCTCTTCCTCCTCACTCGACGCGGTAAACCCGTTGGCTCGAATCCTCACACACTCTGCCAAGTTTTGTTCTCCGCCCGAAGTCATGGACTCGTATGGTGCATCCAATATCCGAGCTGCATCCTGCCTAACCACCCACTTCGGATGCTTGAAACTCCTCGGAGCCCTCAGGTATATCTGAGCCCCCATCGGATTAAGGTTCTCGCCCAACGAGATATCGGAACAAGCTATAGCTTGCGCAAGTGCACGTTCGGCTTTCCTTGTTGTTGCCTCGAAAGGAGTAGGTTTCAGGGAGGTAGATGCAAGTTGAGATACGAGAGAGTCGAGGTCGCTCGCCGTTGGTGGGGGCGAGGGTGTAATCTCTCGGAGAGGAGAACGGGAGGAGAGACGACGTTTAGGGACCGCAGTGTTTAAATCGGCGTTTTCATTAGAGGCCTGGGGCGTATGGGATGAAAGAGGATCTCCGTTAGCTAGCTGGCTCGTCACATCTATTGGTCCATTTTGTTGATCTTGTATAGCGAAGTCTGCCCCGGCCAGTTGGACAAAACACTTGGCACGTCCAAAACCAAAGACAAGGGCGAGGGTCGTCGTTTGTTGTGATCCAAGGGTTTCTAAGGTTGATGGAAGATCCTCGGCAAGAGCATGTAGGGACTTGAGAAGCTGAAAATGATTGCTTAGCCGGTAAGGTACAGTATATGAGAACATAATGACATACCCTAGCCTGCTGGGAATTTCCTTTTCGTCCGTTAGCGGCCATCATGCGCAATGTCGACGGAGGACTACCAAGCATCCAAGATTCAGCTCATACTCGAAAGAAGATGGATTATTACTCACAAAGGCACCTGGCCTTTCAAATACAGAATAAGCTCTACGAATCCAACCACTAATCTCGTACCCAAGGCGGACGAAATTCGATCTACAGCAAGCTCCAGTGAGACATCAGTCAGAGCAGAGTCTTTTTCTGAAGCAGACTTGAGAGCTGGAGATGAATGCGTGCCCGGTAGCGCGTGAGAAGAGTTTAGGTCATGACCAGACGAGGAAGCGGAAGCAAGTATGGAAGTATTTGGTGGGAGGGGACCTTGAACTGCGCCTGCCATCGTTGATTTAATTTTATCTTCTTTTACTTTCTTTTTCAGTCGCGTTTCATTCACGGGTCGTTACAGCAGGCGTGACGCAAGCGAGAGGCGAGCGGAAAGGATGATGTTGGGGTCGAGGTCGGGATGAGCGCCGCGTGAGGTCTCACGTGATCGTTTGTCTTACGTCAGCTTCAGCTGATTGGACAGGCGCCCAAAAAGCGCCAAAAACCCCACTTTCAGACCCCATATCTCCACAACGGCGGCATATAATTTCACGCGCCAGTGCTCGTTGTACTCACAGAGCATAGTGCTACGACAAACATTACTACAGCTAAGCTTTAGCCTGCCTCGGTGAGTGACCTGAAAACCACCCCCTCTACCACTTCTCCCCTCTTGTCACAACTATGTACTTCTGCGTGGTTCTGACTAGTTTAAAATGTGCATATAATACTATGCTATGTATTTACATTTCCGTGTAATTTTACTGATAGATGTCGCTGGTCTACGGTGCCGACATGCATGCTGCATCAGTTTTGTGAGCCAGTGTATGCATATTCTACCACTCAAACCAAGCTCAAACAGCTGCCCATTAGATATATCTAAAGCGACTGATTGGATATACTGCGGCTTCTGTATAGTAAACGAACCATACTCCACACTTTAGTATTTACTACCTCTTCCAGATTTAGTTCTTCATCGTTCGATTACGTCTTTCAAGTTCCAAAGCGCATGATATCCACTAGGAACAAGTTAACCGAGGCGACGCTATACTGAGCTATTGATAATGCTAGAGCGAGGGTGTCCACGCAGCTACCCAAATAAATCACTCGTTTCAGTATTAGTCGGTATCACCGGTTCATATGTAATATGTAGCCGTTCGTACAACTGGCATCGCTCTGGATATGTCGCACAGAAGCCTTGGCTTTGGCCTCGGCTTGAAGATACCCGGCTTACGCTACCATAAACTTGCTGATGTGAACAGCACCCAGCTGATTCACACAAACGGATAGATATATCCTGATTTGGTCAACACAGAGCTGAAATACGATTGGCCATGCCTCGCCATAATCTAATCCCACAGCGCCGAGTTACGGCGTGGGTATACTCGCAGATAAGTATTACCCGTCGAATGCCTCAATGTTCTGCCTTGCTTCAAGCTTCCTTTTGATCGCATTCGAGTAGCTGGGCGCGATCTCAATCATCCCGGTGGGCTACCATGACGCTCAAACGATACCATGCTGTATGCTAAACCATTTCGCGTAAGCTTTTCGAGCAGGAATACTGGATAGAGAATCAGGTGAGCGGCAGCAATACATTGGAGTGCCTGAAGCGCAAGGTGTATGCGTGTAATCGGAGTGGCCTACTTCCGTGGGACGGGTTCAGGGTAGAATGTAGAGGGTATAAATATCCAAGAGCGCTTGGACACGCCTCAGTATCAGCTCTCCCCTTGCAACCCTATACTACACCATCACTTCTGAGAAAGATATGGAGGCGTTTGCACGGCTTACTATCACCGGTCAGTTCCATGCCCTAATGGTGCCGGGCAATGCGTTCAGGCGACAAGAATACGATGGAGAAGAGTGTAAGCTGCTTATCCGCTGATATCTTCGCCGTGCTGATTGTCAAATGATCAACAGCCGGTGAACCTGCGGAGGGAAATTTTGATAGCAACAATGCTGCGACCTTGATTGGTCCTGGGAAGGCGGTCTGCAGTCCATTGGGAGAGGGATTCCAGATTGACTTCAAGAACTGGGACGGCCAAGAAACTGGTAAAGTAAGCTGGCGATAAACTCGTGGCAGTAATACCATAAACGCTAACATACTCTGTTCACTTTTGTGTAGTTTACGTGTACGTACTTGGGCAAATATAACCTCGCATAGGTCGTGTATTGACTGTCATGACTTGACACGCTTCCAATATTATATTCTGATTTTATAACATTTTTCTAATATACTTTCCTTTTATGGAACATTGGTCATAAGTTGACTTATCTTCTTTGTAATCTTTGTCATCAGGGTTCATTAGTCAGGGTCACGTGATCATGAAATATTCTGGAAGCATTAGTCATGCGTCATTTCACATCTGATATCAAATACCTGTATGACTCGGTCCGCTTCTCAGTTTGTACTTGTAGATACATGGCTGTGTTCTCTAGTGTATATAACCAAGGGCAAGTTTGAGGTAACAGACCAAGAACTTGACCTCCTCGTCAATCATAGTTCTTTCTTACATCTACTAAGTCACTGGGCATCTCGTCCCATACTTCTTACTTATATCACCATCGTCGAGAGAGCTCTGACATTGACATACTCTGGATCCAGGTACCCATCCTATCCGTGTTCAGCCATCGGGTGAATTCAACGGAGTCTGGACGGGGGGATACTAGGCTCAAGTCCGAATGAGCGTGTAAAATAACTGAATAAATGGTTTGACGCATGAGCTAGTACCTAAACTAGTACATGAATCTTGTCGCGGAAAAACACAAGTAAAGAAACTAGTGCTCATACTACGATATACTAAGCTATCAAAAGTCTACAGTAAGATTATACATACAGGCATTTTCCTAAAAAAGTTGCTTGTTTTGGCATTGATTAGCATCGTTGATCTACTAGTCAATATACCATATAACCATTCGAGTAATTAGCCCACTTATTCCTACGACCATGTCGCACAGAGGCCATAGCTTTGACCTCGGCTGGAAGTATACCCGGTTTACACCGACCATGAACTTGTTGGTATCAACGACACCAGCTGATCGACACAAACAGATAGATATACTGTATCCTGATTTGGTCAACATTTGTTCGACACAATGCTGAAATATGATCGGCCTTGTCTCACCATAATCTGATCCCGCAGCGCCGAATTACGACGCGGGTATACTCTCAGATAAGTATCGCCCGCCGAGTGCCTCAACATTCTTCCTCGCTTCGAGCTTTGTTTTGATCGCATTCGAGTAGCCGGGCACGACCTCAATCATCCCGGTGGGCTACTATGACGTTTGTACGATACCACGCTGTATACCAAGCCATTTCGCGTAAGATCCTCAAACAGGAATACTGGATAGAGGATCAGCTGAGTGGTAACAATAAGTTAAAACGTCCGAGGCGCAAGATGTATGCGCATAATTGGAGTAGTGCACATCAGTGGGATGGGTTGGAGGCAGCGTGTAGAGCGTATAAATGCCGGAGAACATTTGATCAGGTCTCATCACCAGTCTCTCTCCAATCGCCACTCTACCAGAATATATTATAGCATTCACACAAGATATGTCCGCAGTTGCACAGCTTGGTCCCGACGGCTCATTTCATAGCCTAATGGTG
This sequence comes from Ceratobasidium sp. 428, assembly GCA_019623705.1. Lineage (NCBI taxonomy): Eukaryota > Fungi > Basidiomycota > Agaricomycetes > Cantharellales > Ceratobasidiaceae > Ceratobasidium > Ceratobasidium sp. 428. The sequence goes on from WSTJ01000838.1 coordinate 12,227, forward strand.
CCAGATCAAGGCAAACACTTTATGTCGAGCTCGGGAGCAGGAGGTAAGCCGCTTGTCTGCTGGCAGTTGCGTCACGCTCATCGTCAAAATGGTTGATAGGCGGTGGCCCAATGGCCTCGGGACAGTTCAAGGTCGAGAACCCTGCATGTCTGCAGGGGCGCGGAGTTGCGACTTGCAGCCCATCAGGAGGCGGGTTCCAGATTAGCTTCAAAGACCCCCACGGCCAGGAAGGCGCTAAAGTGAGTTGACAGCGGATCCATAGTGTTAACACCTTAAAACGCTAACCGTGTCGTGCATATTTGTATAGTTTATATGTATGTACCAGGTCATATAACTTAGCGTAAGTTGTGTACTGACATACACTTTGCACCTAGGCGACCATTCCCCCGTACAGCCATCGGGGAATTCCGAAGGATTCTGGGTGGAAGACTAGGCTCATTGAGCTCAAATGGGTGTGTAAAAAGCCGAAAGAAATGACTTGATGTATGAGTCAGTACATGAATTAGTACATGAATTGTTGCTTGTCGTGGAATGACGCGGGTAAGGAAATTAGCGGGGCAATCAAACTTTCTCAGCTAGTTAATAACGGACAGCAATCACCTGCTAAGTCAGTGGCGGTTCGAGAGCCCTAGAGAGTTATTATTAAAGCTGAATATGTTTTCGTGTTTATTGACTAACTGGCTAAGCTAGTTCGCATCCCTACAACAAGTGTCGGCTACCGCACTATTCGTGATAGCCAGGGTAGACGCATACCTAAAACACTTAGACTGCCTGTATGTGTATAAACCTCTAGACAAAATGATTAAAAAAAAGTGGCTTCATGTACATGGTACCAGTAGCGCATATAGATAGTGGGGATCGGCACGCGAAGCGTGCCGTGCCTGTGAGTTATGTAAGCAGAATTTGCACAAAAAGTGGTCCCAGTTGCCTACACCACGTCAGACATGTCAGCCTACATTGTAAAATACACAGAAAATAAGGAGATCATGTGTGAATGTGTATTGGGTCATACAGACTAACCAAACCCTACAGAGAGCTAGTATTTAAGCTTTGGCGCCGTGCGCACAATCTTAGGAGTAGTACAATGGCTGATATGAAAGCCATCCGAAGTGTAGAACTCACTACAATTGGTTTTAAGCTCTTTTGCTGTCAAGCCTACTCAAATAAAGATGGGTTCTCAAGTAAGGTAGTATGTCCCTGATGGACAGTGACTAAGAGGATATGAGAATGAGCAGGTTAGAATTGACGAGGAGGTCAAGTTCTTGGTCTGTAACCTCGAACTTGCCCTCGGTTATATACAACAGTGTACACAGCCTTGTATCTACGCGTACAAAGAACGAGTCATAACTAATTTGATATCAGATGTGAAATGAGAAGCATTAGTCAGACTTCTGGAACATTCTACTATCGCGTGACATATGACAAAGAGACCCTGATGACAAAGGTTAGATAAGATATGACACATCCTGACAAATGTTCCATAAAAGGTATGTGTATGAATAAAATATATAAAATCAAAATAATATTCTGGGAAGTGTGTCAAGTCATGACACTACCCCCCGTCTAGACCCGAGGGTCCTTCTGAGCACGTTTGTTTTTATTATGGAACTTTAGCAGTGCGTCCTTAGCGTTGACCAGATGTTCGTACGGCTCCCAGGTATTATCTGCCGGACCGTAACCCTTCCATTTGATGAGGTACTTAACGACCCCCCTAACCTTTTTGGAATTGAGGACTGTTTCAACTTCAAACTCCTCTTCTCCTTCGGGCGTGATGACAGGAGGGAGTGGTACGGGTTCTCGTTGGTAAGGGTCATTTTGTTTTAAAAGTACTTTTGAAACATGGAACACGGGGTGCACCTTCATGGTGTGTGGTAGTTTAAGTTTGAAAGCGTGTGTCCCAATTTTCTCTAGTACTTGGAAGGGTCCCAAGCGTTTGGCGGCAAGTTTCCGCGAAGGTCGGTCCGTTTGTATATCACGGCTATCAATGAAGACTTTGTCTCCAACGTTGATTTTTACGGGTGCTCTATGTTTGCGATCGTAGAATTCCTTGATCTTTTGATTAGATGATTCTAGAGCCGCACGTAGTTCATCGAAGCTATCTTTAAGCCAGTCTGCACGTTCGTCCGCTGCTGGTACGTCTTTGGTATCTGTGTCCCCTATGGTGAACTGGGGGTGGAAACCATAGCACGCGTAGAAGGGAGTTTTACCGGTAGATGCTTGTATGCCGTTATTATAGGAAAACTCAGCCATTGGAAGGAGTGCTACCCAATTGTCCTGTCTATGAGATACGTAGTGTCTTAAGAAGCCCTCTACTACTTGGTTAGCCCTTTCAGATTGTCCATCTGTTTGGGGACGGTAGGCCGTAGAGAACGAAGGTTTGATATCAAGACGCTTGTACAGCTGGCGAAGGAACTTAGAGTTGAAGTTGGGGCCTCTATCTGATATAGTTTTCTTGGGTAGGCCGTGTAGCTTCCAGACGTAGGTGACAAACAGGTTAGCGACATCAATGGCAGTGGCGTTCGACGTAGTTGGGATAAAATGGACCATTTTGGATAGGCGATCCACTACTGTCAGGATAGCATCAAACCCTTCCGACTCGGGTAGTTGCGTGACTAGGTCATACGTAATTTCTTCCCAGGGCCTAAGAGGTAGTTCAATGGGGTTGAGTAGGCCAGGGGGTACTTGATTACTATGTTTGTTACGTATACAGGATTCGCAATGTGAGACGTAATTGTTGACCGATTTCTTCATGGAAGACCAGATATATTTCCTAGAGACAAGTTCATAGGTCCTGAATTGTCCTGGGTGACCTGCTGCTACGTTATCATGGCGACTTTCCAGGATGAGTTTCCTGAGTTCTTTGTCGTTCGGTACATAGATTTTGCCTTTGAACCTTAGGAAGCCATCATCCCATTCCCAATCCTTGACCTTATCGTTATCCCGAAGTGCTGTGATGACTTTTGATAAGCGGGGGTCCTCAAGGATACCGTCTTTAACAAGCTGATCTAAGTCGTGATCTGGCGTTATTGCTGCAACAAATAGTTCTGGAGGCAGCAAAACGGAGTTTTCACCCCCCCCTTCAGGTCGGTGCTCTTCTTTTCGAGATAATATGTCTGCCCGTTTGTTCTGGGCGCCAGGCCTATACAGAATTTGGAAGTTGAAGTCCGCCAAGAAATTTGCCCAGCGTGCCAATCGTCCGCGAAGTTCTTTTGTGGTTTGGAAATACCCCAGGTTCTTGTGATCTGATAGAACCTGGATGGGTAACTCTGTTCCTTCCAACAAATGTCGCCATTCCTTAAAGCACTTTATAACCGCCAAAAGTTCCTTGTTGTAAATATCGTAATTTCTCTCGGCAGGTGACGAGGATTTGGACAAAAATGCAATTGGATGTAATTTCCCGTCATCTGCAATTTGAGAGAGGACTCCTCCAGTGGCGTAGTCCGATGCATCTGTTTCTAGGTAAAATTGTTTGGCAGGGTCAGGTTGAATTAACAACGGGGCCGATCTGAGTGCTTGTTTGAGCGCCTCGTATGCTTCTTGAGCGTCTTTATTCCAGTTCCAAACAGTATCCTTCCGAAGTAGGTTAAACAGTGCACGAGCTTTGGTCGAGTAGTTAGGTACGAATTTACGATAAAAGTTTACGAAACCAAGAAATTCCTGGAGCGATTTGACATTGTGTGGAGTCTTCCAATCAACAGCCTTAGTAACTTTTTCTTGATCAACGCGAACACCCTCCGGCGACACAATTAAGCCCAGGTAGTCAATCTCAGTAACATCGAAGAAACATTTTTCAAGGTTGCAGTATAAGTTGTGTTTCTTTAACCGAGATAGTACTTCTTTAACATGGCCCGGATGTTCCTTGGGGTCCTTGGAGAAGATCAGAATATCATCCAGGTAAACAATCACAAAGACATCGAGGATGTCGCGAAGGATGTCATTCATGAAATGTTGGAAGGTAGCGGGAGCGTTCGTAAGGCCGAAGGGCATGACCAAATATTCAAATAACCCATATTTTGTTTTAAAGGCCGTTTTCCACTCGTCTCCTTCGCGAATGCGTACAAGGTTGTATCCCCACTTAAGGTCCAATTTAGTGAAGATTTTAGCACCACGAAGTTTTTCAATAAGGTCATTGGTGCGAGGGAGTGGGTAAACATTTTTTATGGTCATATCATTTAGTCGTCGATAATCGATGCACATCCTGAGTTTTCCGTTCTTTTTCTTCACAAAGATGACTGGGGAAGCCATGGGAGATTTAGAGGGGCGGATTAGACCGTGTTCAAGTTGTCTTTGGATAGTGGACCGCATTTCCTCGTCTTCCTTAACGCCCACGCTATAGATGGGACCATGTCTCGGCCGCGCGTCTGGTTTGAGGTCAATTTGTATGTCATAGGGGCGGTGAGGAGGTAGGGGACTGGTTTCTTCTTCCGCAAACACTTTGGAGAATTCCTGATAGTCCGTTGGCAGCTCTGTGGTAGCGGCCAATTCGATCTCTGGGGTATGGCCTGAGAAAATGGTGTGTGCCGTATGTAGGCAATGCTTGGCACAAAATTCGGAGTTAAAGGATACGCTTTTGTCCTTAAAATTGATAGTTGGGTTGTGCACACTTAACCAGGACATACCCAGCACTAAGTCGTGTTTTCCAACGTCAACAACATATGCACTTAGGACTTCGTTGTGTCCGAAAACATCAAGGTTCAAAGCGCAGTATTCGGTCACTTGTCCTGATGCAATGTCGCGTCCATCTATGACGCGAAGTTTTCTTGGTGTTTTTAGTTTTTGTGTCGGTATTTTGAACTCGTCTACCAGGCGACGGTTGATAAACGTAGAGGTAGCGCCCGAATCTAACATGGCCCAACCGTGGAATCCTTTCATGGTGTAAGTAGTCTTTTTATCAGGAGTGGTTTCGAGTGGGTGCGCGCGGAAGTAGAGTAAGAGTTGTGATATATTTCCTAAGCTCATACATTCCAGTTCTTCTATATTATTGTTACACGCATCCACTTGATTCAAGATTTCGCCCAAAACAGATCTCCTGGCTCTGTTCAGGCGTCTTCTTTTTCCGATTCTTCACCTTCAGACTCCATCTTTTCTACCGACGCTTCATAGCCCGACATTGGTCTGCTAGGACAGTCTTTGGCCATATGGCCTTTTCCTTGGCAGCGATTACATATGAGGACGTTCTTTCCTTTACCCGTACTATCTATATCCATTGGTCCGGGGCCCTTGGGATCACTCGGCGTACTAGGTGCTGGCCGAGTGTCCTTTTTTAGTGAATCGAACGTCATTTTTACTTCCCCATCCTGGCC
>WSTJ01000839.1:0-17528 GCA_019623705.1 Ceratobasidium sp. 428
CTCACTCAGGCCGTCGTCGCTGTTCCTTCTCCGAGCGTCGATGCGAACGGCATCTATGTCAAGCGTGCCGCTAGCTGCACCTTCCCTAGCCCTCCCAAGACCTCCAGCCTGAGCGCTGCGAAGACCATCACCGGCACTTTTGATGGTCAGTGTGTATGCGCACTCTTTTGCCTCTGATCTCACCCTTCGTCGAATTACAGGTGGCAACGTCCGCTTCGATCGCGGCAAGGGTGCTTGCACTGGCCAGAAAGAGGGCGGCGACGAAGACGCTGTCTTTATCCTTCAGTCTGGTGCTACCCTCAAGTATGTCCGCTAGTTGATTCACACAAACAGTACTGAACGCTTCTCTGTCCCATAGGAACGTTGTCATCGGCGCAAACCAGGCTGAAGGCGTTCATTGCCTCGGTCCCTGCAACCTCTACAACGTCTGGTTCGAGGACGTCTGCGAAGACGCGATCACCATCAAGCAGACGTCTGGCACATCCAACATCGTCGGCGGCGGCGCCAAAGGTGCCTCCGACAAGGTCGTCCAGCACAACGGCGGCGGTACGTGCCTCAGCTTTCTCAGCCCATGAGCTCCTCCTAAATCTCAAGCTTGCGCTTCAAGATCTGTTGTCATCGACTCGTACTGCGTCCAGGACTTCGGCAAGCTCTACCGCTCGTGCGGCAACTGCAGCACGTGAGTGTTTTGTTGGACCACAAGTATGTACTCTACTAACGCGAAGTCATGCAGCCAATATAAGCGCACCGTGACGATCAGCAACGTGATCGCGAAGAACGGCAAGCTGCTGGCTGGCGTCAACTCCAACTACGGGGACCTGGCGACGATCAAGACGAGCACGAACTCGTACAGCAGCGTGAAGTCGATCTGTGACACGTTCCAGGGCAACAACAAAGGCGACGAGCCACCGAAGCTGACCTCTAACAAGCTCAACGCCAAGTAAGTACTTAGGTAACACAACATAGTAAAGCTGGACACTAACCCATGATTCACCTTGCAGCTGCCAGTTCTAAGCGTGTATGGGTTTTGGATCTACTGAGAAGAGATTGGTGGGGCTAGTCTTCGTATGCGCTGGCCGGTCTGGCTGATTGGTTCGACTCGTGTTGTTTTCGTTGATGTACGCTATCTACGATAGTGCTGGCTTTTCTTCTACAGCGAAACTGTGTTTTCCTTGCTCTGCTCCGCCCTAAGATACTATCATTTTGTTGTTATCTCCGTGTGATGGTTAACTATGTTAACTGAAGGTTTTGTGCAATGTTGTCCACCAACCATTTGACCGATCTTCCCGTTAAGCATTTCAGGCGAAACTGGCACGCTTAATTGTCGTGCTGGTCTGCCAGTCTGGCTAATCGCAACTTGTGAATAAACGGTACGTTAACAACCTTCTCGTAGATTACTCCGACTCAGCATAGCGTTACGATCACGATGGAGCCACAGAACGCAGAACATGATTGAAACTAATATGTGTGACTATATGCGCTGTGTGTTTTTTGTAGGTTTCAGGAAAACTACCTATGCGCTCTAATCCATTGATATTGTTCTGGTGTCAGCTTTTCAGACAACAAACACCCTGATCAAGACTATGATCTACTGCATGTCATATTACGCTTTAGCCCAACCAGAGAACTGGCAGAAACGCCTCTAATTACGCATGGGATTTTCTAAACTTCTCAGGCCAAAGCTCAACATAGAGTAAACATGCTTATTATTAAATCGCAACAAGGAATAAAAGTTACAAATACACCAGTTACATCTAGGCGGCGAAAGATACTAGTATATAAGTGTTGAGGTATAATATCCATGGATGGTTAGGGCATCGATCCTAGAAGTTGCACACGCCCTGATGTTGCCCGTGCCAATATTCAAGCCCAGTCAACATTCCCTAAAATACCATCAGGTCCAGCTCAACAACAAATCAATGGTAGCTGCAAACCTTATATTGTGAGAGCGTCCCGAGCACGACACAGACGTGCAAAATTTGATGCGAGGCTCCAAAATAGTCGAATGTACCTGGCATCCAACGCTCAGGAATCCGACACGCGCTATCAACAGTTGAGTCGCGTGCTCGTTGCAAGGACGACTGTGTATACTCACTAAATCATGCCTCCTGCCACATAGAGACATGCGGTCGAGGCGACCCACGTAAACCCCATTTCATTTTGCATGCGCTCCAGGCCGTACCTCAGGTAAGCATGAACAATTGGAACTAGTGCACAGACCCCAAGTGCATAAAAGGCAAGTGTGCGAGCCCAGCGGTATGCGGGCGTAGCATAGTCTGGATTCAGGACAACGTACGCCGTTACTACAATTTTAGTTTGTTAAGTCTAGCAGGTTGGCAGGGATAGAATAGCCTTACTAGCTCCTGCAACCGTGATACCGACAATATAAAACACTTGGAGATGGTAGTCACAGAAAAAACCATAGTAGAGGGCTGGGTAGAAGCTCCCAACGCTTAGGACTGAACTGATAGGTTAAATAAGCCCTTAGACCACCTGAATTTTGAAGACTGACCGACGATCCCTGAATAATCTAACGCGTTACATTGTTTCGAAACCTGCAATCAATTCGTAACATTCTCGATTTTGCGACTGAGGCGCTCACATACGTTAGGAGAGTGGCAGCTCGCCGTATGGAACAGTGAACTAGCGCCGAGACAAAACACTCCGGCGAGGAGGGCAAGACTGAACACAACAGGGTCGTGCCATGTCAACGTCGTGTAGCCCGCTTGCGTGCTTTGGACGTTGAACAGGAGATAAAGTAATCCGAGTGCACCGAAGAGGTGGGTGTGAATGTTAACTATCCAAGTAGAAGGTTGGTCACTTTGATAAAAGGCTGGTGATCCATGCCAGCAGACAAACCAGTTTCATTGTGTAAATCTAGAAAGGCAAAATTAGACAGTGGTATTTTACCTCGAGCGCGATAACGTACAGCCGAACACCGAATGAGCACATCCAGACCATGAATATTGCGGCCTGAAATTTGATTACAAGTCAGTATTACAGCAAGAGAGATTCCCACATTCATCGTGCACCCATGAGTGTTGAAGTCTTTCGTACCTTCTATACCCTGTCAAGATATAGGAGTTGTCTTGGAGCCATACGGGAAGGGCATCCAACGTAAGAAGCAATGGTTGTGCAATGGCGGCAGCGCTAACAACCGCTGCGGATTTCTCTGACATGCTGCGCTCTGTGTTAAAGGCGGGAGGGGACAGGTCAAGGTAGGGTGGCGTCTTCGCCAACATATAAGTCGGCAATCTGCGCGACGTGTAAAAATTCCCTCATTTAGGACACAAAGCGAGACATGCGTTTCATCCTGGCGGTGAAATAAAGTATTTGTGACAAAGCAATTGGACCCGTGATGCTTATTGTCATTCAGGCGCTTGTGCTCAACCACCTGTCCCTTCTCAGCCCAGCTTGGAACCCCAGATATATGCGTCCCATATAGAGGCAGAGAGCATGGAAAGCGGGCTCTAACAAAGTTGAATCCCGCTAGCTATGACGGCTTTGGGAGCTAATTAATACATGTATAATGACAAAAAATATCCACTTCCGTGGGCCGGATTCTAATCAACAATGTTTATTAGCCTAATATAAGCCTGAACGCCACAAAGTCAGACTATGCCCATTTCACCAACACGTCACAGGCCTGGGGATAAGCTGCCTGAAAATATAACAATCCTTTGTAGTTAGTTCTCGATTTGGGACAAAGATTTTATCTCTCATATGCACTCCTGCTGAGATAGGCAGTGTGTATGTGCATTTGACGGCTCACAGCCTCGAGGCAACCCCTCCAGTTCAGATAACGTCCGTGTCTTCCAAGACATTTCCCTCCCCCTCTTTTTCTTCCTCACGCGTCTCACAGCTGGACTGTAACACTCCTTTTTTTTTAATTATGAGTTTCGCTCCTCTCCAATTCGCATCTAACTCTGCCGTCCAGTGGTCCAGAGGAGAGCGCGCAGGCGGCCCGGTGCTGCTCGACTTTTCTTCTGGCTGGGGAAAAGGCCCCGTCTTCGACTGGTATAGACGCATGCGCTCGACTGCTATCGCCGGCATCCAGCTTCGTAAAGAGTTTGAAGAACCCTTTCGACACGAGTTTATTCTTGTCCACCTCCAGCATGGTGGGTTCTGTCGATTAGACCGTCGAGGTGACCCCAACATTCCTACCCAAACCCTTAGCTCTGAGGGCTCTGAGGCTTACGATACAGTTCACGAGGTAACCGAGATCGACAGTATTGAATCTTCGTCTGAATGTCTGGTTGAACTTCGTCTGAATGGAACAATTGATCTCTCCTTCATTCTCTCCATATGCTCCAGTATTCGCAGTGACCCCAAGACACAGCGCTACACCCTGCAGCGATTCAACTGTTATTTTTTCTCGTGGACAATCACCTCAATAGTGGCTCGCCATGCCGTGACGTGGGACACGCCCTCTCAGCTTTCGGAGTCAGACAAGCTTATATCACTTCTCAAGGAGAGAGCTGCCAAACCAATTGCTCGGAAAATTACCAAGCGCTCGATGGACTGTGTTTCAGCTGTGTTCATTTCCACTCTTCAACCAAGAGTACGAAAAGTCCTTCGAAAAAATTTTCGTCCAACCGGTTTCATCCCAATCCCCGTTCTCCACGCGGTTCTCTCATTGTGGATGAAGCGATACATGCAACCTCGAATGGAAACAATCGTGCAAGATGTAATCCGCTCTGCAATGACTACAACACTCGAATCCACTGTCAATTCGTTACTTGATTCACAGTCTTCTTCAATGCGCGCGGTTCTATCCCACACACTTTGGTTTGACTCGGTGCGCGAAACTCTTCAGCAGACCGCTCGGGTGGCTTTACGGGACGCTATCTGGGCGCTAATAATGAAAACCATCAAATCCGCGAACGAAGCTGATATCCCTGTTCAACAACACTATGAGCCAGCTACTATCCCTAGCTTCACGTCTACCTCTCGGCCTAATCCAGACCACGATCAAAGCCCTCACCCCAATATGCCGGAAATCTCCCCCAGAAAATGGAAAGTCGGGGGCATACTTGACAAAGTCCTCGTTCAGGGAGCGACAGCCATTACGGATAACTCATACGACACAGCTGTCTGTTCAGCCTGGGGTATGTCAGACGAGCTAGTAGGCGACCCACAGACCCGTGAAGAATGGGTGGCAGGATGGGACCAGCTCTGGCGTACGGTGCTTCAGCACGCTTTAACGGAAGGACAAGCAGTTATTCACGACGTGATGCTTACCGAACCCCCTAATCCTGGGCGAGATGAGATCTGGCCGGTTATTTGGGAAGAACTAGAGGTTGGCTTTGAGCTTTCCGGGCCGATTGTACGTGACTATATGTGGGAGTCCTTCGAATATGCTACTAGCACTGTGGTGGATGTCATTTCGGATACTGTGTTCGCCGCATTGCAAGAGAACTCTCAGCACTCGCTTCAAGCTGCTCTGAATCGTGCAGTAAGTTTCTACGTACTCGATACCTACACCCTATTTGCTGACTTGTTGTGCCTAAGAGCGCAGTTCGAGGAAAAAGCAAACCTCAATGGGCCGAGGTGAATCACACGGAGCTTCAAGGCTGGATCGCGCGACGTATCCAAAAGCACGGCGACAAGATAAGCCGGTTAGGTTTAGGACTAGCTCATCATGTTCAGACTGATATTCGTGAGGCAATGAGCCGAGTTTGGGAACATTTGGCCAAGCATGGGAAGAATGCAATGGATGGTTCAGAGGCGTAATGATCACCTTATATACTGTCAACCTTCTACCGTTCGTTTAATCTTTTCTTGTTTGGTTTAAGTGTCTTTTCTTTTTCAATTGTGGACTTTTCTGTACTACTGTTGGACTTATTTGGTGGGGTTCAATCTGAAGGACTACCTATTATATATGAGGGGAGCTCATCCTTATTTCGGGCGCTCGCTTGTACACACTCGTTTCTCAATCCCTTTTCGCTATCTAAAGTTACGTTTACTCCTTGGTATATACGTTACTTGTCTACTCTCTCGTATGTTGTTTATGTACCTGCAGTACTCATCTCTTGAATTCGAGCCTTCCGGCAAGTGCATCGCTCACTTGTATCAATCAGCTCTGGGATCGCTTGAAATGCTCTATTCAAGTTTGAAATACTCGCAGCATACTGGCAGCCGTGCCATATTAGGGGTATTCAGAGCGCAAATTCTCGCCCGATTCTGGGCCAATTCTGGGCTCAATTCTGGGCTACAACTCGGCCACAACTCGAGTTGTAGAAGTGGGCTTGAGTTTAGCGCCGTATGATCGCAACCAGCTGTTGTTGGCGCTCAACTGCGGGTGGCTGTGTAAGTAGAAAAGCACAGGTAACCATTTCCCCCTCTGCACTTCTGGCAGTCATCTAAGTACTAAAAGATTATCTTTAATTCGAGCTTTTACTTATGTGATTTTTTTCTGAATATATATGCGGTCGCTTTAACACATAGATAGCGAAGTTGTAGAAGGAGAATTGCAGAAGAATTGACAACTCGTGGAAAGTGCTCAGAGCTGACACTTCTCCAGCAATTCTCGTCCGATTCTGGTCCCAATTATTGAGTTGTGGCCGAGTTGTAGCCGAGTTATAGCCCAGAATCGGGCTCAGAATTAGCCCAGAATCAGGCGAGAATACGCGCTCTGAATACCCCTATTACCTTCACGAATCGGGAAGCCGCACAGCCTCGTTATTACCTGCTTTCAACCGTCGTACAGCTAGCTGTTTGAAACGCAAAACCATATTATAGTTATTCCAACGAGAAATACACAGAGTATCTCCCATTTTTCGACTCTGTAGCACTTGCTAAGTCAGAACAGAGGTTGTATGCGCGTATTTTTAGACATTGCATTATCGCTGGGACAAAGTCCAAGGTCTGACCCAGTAAAGCTGCAATTAGCATACATTTATGATATGCCCTCAAATTGTTCAAGTCAACATGTTTGCATTGCGTTTCCTTTGGTACAGTTTCATTGTCACGACAACAGGTGTCATAAAATCCACCCCGCTCATGGTGACGCCTACTTCCTCATCAACCGCACCGCTAGGTCACCAACTGGTCGTATCATCCCGAATCCACGATTATTCGGACTGAACGGCGGTACACCCTTTGATTCATTCTCCAAGCGGATATCAAATTCGGAGAGAAGAATGATGATAAACGCTTTTATCTGAGTCAACGCCAGGTGCCTTCCCTCGCACTACAAAATCACCATCCTCAATTCAATAACCTGTGATCAAAACATGAACACTCACAATGCTAAATCCCCCACCGAACGGAATGAACCGTCCTCTCAACTTGTCCTTCTCCTCACCCATAAACCTTCTAGGCTCAAAAACCTCAGGCCGCGCATACACCCCCTCGTCCATATGCGCCCCACGCATGTTACAAGCCACCTGATCTCCAGCCTTAAACACAAATCCTCCTAACCTATGCCCCTTATCTTCTCCCTCGGCAACCCACCTCATCGAATACGAATCCGAGGCAAGTCGGATCGTCTCGTTGATACATGCGTCCAGATACGGTGTTGCCCCAGAATCTCGTACCACCTCGGCCAAATCTCTACCGGACTCCGAAACAGAATGAATCTCATCGAGTAGCGGCTTGAGGCCTTCAGGGCGGTATAGATGGAAAGCGAGCAACCAGTACACGGCGTACGGCGCGTTTGCCAACAAGGGCCACATCAGTCCCAGACCAAACGCTGCGAGGTCATGCGTTGTCCAGTCTTGACTGTGTCCATGCTCCACGAATTCCTTTAACAGCCCGGACGCGTCTTCTGGTACACCCGCAGTAAAGTATGCGTTCAAGTTGTTTAAAAGAGTTTGACGTGCGGCAATGGTTCCTGGCATAAAGAATGGTGGAAAGTTGATCGCGAGCAATGGGACGTTGTTGTCAAAGGCCGTGAATGCTGGCGCGACGGTATCGTAGTACGAAGACAGGAAGGAAAAACCAAAGAGCATTGCACAGTCTGATTTTTGCATTGGTGGAACTATGAGCGAAAGGAGTGGGATGGATCCCCCTGAGGGTAAGCTGAGGATTTGAGAGCGGGCGTGGGCGATGAACGAGGAAAGGAGTGACTGCACGTTTGTGGGTGAAAGGTGCCTAACAAAATAGTTGAATAACCACGGTCCAGGACTTTATGAGTGGTTAATAAATACCTGTTTTTGGATTGAAGCATAGTTCCGATGATATCAGACCCAGTAATAGCGTGCATACTCAAATCAAAGATTTGATTAAGGAATGTAGCTTGCATGGGAGAGCCGCTGAACACCTGGATGATCCTGTGAGTTTGTGCAAGAACGAAGAAGAACGGTGCGTACGTTGGGCTGTTTATATAGCGTCATAATCATCTATAAACACATTAGTCTATATGACTTTACGGAGGACTCCAAATCTTACATCGGCGTCTGCGACATGGTATAACGTGCTTCCGAACACTTTAACACCAAACACTGGCCCAAGTTCTCGACTAACATGTATTTCGGTCAGTTTCGTCCGGCCGAAGTGTCATCGTTCGCCGATTACGTACCGCGCTTTCTTGAACAGACTATCGGGATCCCGCTGTATCTGCAATGCCGACCCTAGCCATGGTACCCAATACGATACAATGGGCGGTCGTCCATCCGTACGAGACCGTTTGATGCGCCATAGATAGAGGAGAGCGCCAGAAGCAAGTAGGATCGACAGTCCACTCGCCGAGCTTAGTTTCGAATGAGGCACCCCGAGAGCAGATAACCAGCGTTCGATGCGTGATATCGTAGAAGAAAACGAGTCCTGCGCTCCCCGTATCAATGGGCTAGTATTCACAGACGAAAGAGACAGGTTAGCCATGGTGGTCGGGAGGCAACAGGCTGGCGTCGTTTACATCCTTGATATCGTACAGACAGGGTCAAGCGCAGGTTCATTTTTGATGAGAACCCATCCACGGCATCGAGGCAAATCGATCGAGTTTTGGCGCCAGTGGAAAGCAGCCAGTCGCAGCTAGTTAGTTCGTCATGTTATGAGAAGACAGAGTCCAGATGTGGCTAGGTATCCATGCATCAAACTAGCCAATGAGCGATTAGTATAGATCATAAATACCTTTTTGGGTCAGGTTGATCATGATGAACGTCATGCCGCGATTTACCAGAATCATGATTGTTTATTCCCGACCTGCAATCAATGGGTTTCTATGCGACAAGTGAGGGGGAGAACAGGAGAGGAGATAATTCAGAATATCATTAACGAAGTTGGCTACACAAATTTTGTTGTTCACTTAGTGAGCTAATAAATGCTATGTCAGATACTGCCTCTCACAAGTGAGATCACAATGAACGTACCCTCTGGTGTTTTTGCGATATAGTCAATCGCTGTTGAGTGGGACGGAAATGAGATTCATGTACTATACATCTGAAAGGGTAACTTACCCTCTTGCACAGTCTTGATCTCATCCGCCTCGGCATCGGGAATCTCAATCGAAAACTCCTGTACGACAGAATGGTTATTAGCGTCCGCAGTGAGACATACCAGCCAACACGTACCTCCTCAATAGCCATGACAGCCTCGACAGCATCCAAGCTATCCAATCCAAGATCTTCTGTGAACGAAGCTGCCGGCGTGAGCTACCCATACCAAGACCAATACTCAGCCTTTAATCTGCTAGTCAAGATTCAGACAAAACAAACCTTGGCACCATCCACCTTCTCAAACGTCTTTAACACATCCAGAACACGCGTCTGGATATCAGCCTTGCTCAAACCTGCCGCCGCCGAATAGGACCTCCACACAAATGCGGGCCGCGTAACAGCTGCAGCAGCACGTAAGCGAGGCGCAGTGCGTGCAACGTTGAACACCGATCGACGGAGTGCGGCGGACATGGTTCAGGTCGAGGTAGATGTGGATGAGGTGAGAATCGGAATGAAAATGTCTCCGGCGGCTATCGCGGGATTGGATGATGACCTAACCAAATTATCGTTTATCTTGACTTCAACGGTTGTTGGTAGGGATGAAGCATAGGATCGCATTCAGAAAGCTTTCGAGGACATCCTCGCATAGGAATCTTATGCTGAGGTGAGTGGAGGAACGTATAAACAGTCGTAGTATTTTTGACCATTTACAGGAACCTGGTCTCCTCGCTCCTCCAGCACGAACAGATCAAGACGACACTGCCGAAAGCTAAAGAAACAGCCCGTCTAGCAGAAAAGGCAAGTTCTGATTGCTCCAACGTCTCAAAGCCTACAATTTACATAAAATGGTGGCAGATCATCACACTCGCCAAGAAAGATACTCTCAAAGCCAGACAACAAGCCGAATCCTTCCTCCTCGCAAGTCATCCACCTCCCCTCTCTCCGACTACTTACTAACACTATCACCTCTTCGACAGAACCCCCATGCCCTCCTCCCAAAACTCTTCTCAACATACAAAACCAGATACGAATCCCGCCCAGGCGGATACACCCGAATCCACAAATACGGATACAGACAAGGCGACCACGCTCCGCACGCGATCCTTGAACTCGTCGACGGGCCGAGAGATCTCAGCTTCGAATTAGCTGCTCGCGCGGTGGGGAGGGAGACCGCGAATGGGTTCTTTACGGGAGGAGAGAGGAGGATGAGAGAGAAGACAAAGCTGGCCGTTGAGAAGAGTTTAAAGTATAGAGGTGAGGAAGGGCGAGAGGAGTTGGAGCGGTTGGCAACGAACCATGCAGTAAGTTCATACCTCTCTCTACCGATGACTTGAATTAAACCTAGTTCATAGAACGAACTCATCGCTGAACCTGGCGCCCATTCTGGCCTCCGCGAACCCGGCGTACCGTCAACTGGGACACGAATACACCGCGCCGGTGAACGACTCACAGGCATGAACACCTCAGCAACAGGACTCGGCCTCGCCAAAGGCGCACTCGGCCGCAAGCCTATTCCACGCATACCGTATTTCTGGCAAAAGGGGTGGCGGGAGAAAGTAGGCGTACCGGTACCTGTGACATCCTAACAGCTGTGAATTTACCGAAAGATGACTGATCTGTATATTCACAAGTAAGCTACAGAGGAATGATCGTGAAGTGAAATGTCGATAATGATGGGCGAGAAGAACTAATCGAGTGCGGGTATATTATAGAACAAATCAAACCAAGTTGTCCGAGTGCACGCGCGAGAGGTTAGAATGTCCATGTCATTATTGAGAGCAATCAAGAGTAAAACCGAATCTATCGTTCATGATCACTGGTCCTACGCATTATTCCGAGGCGTTTTTCGCCCAAACGACCCCTCGGCTATAAAACAGCATATCGTAAGCATAACCTTCAAATCAAGGCACCCCAACGAACAAGATACCCACAAATTAAACAATTCACGAACCAGGATGATATCTCTGCGGCTCAGGCCTCTGCATATCCTGCACATCTCCACTATAATACCCTCCTCCTTGCCCTACAAATCCACCAGCAAGGGGCGTTGGGCCTGGATCCTCAGTCACGGCCCGATGCGGCTCAGCCAGCGTCCGTTCTCCCACTCGACGCACACCATACGCCGGCTCAGTATCGACATACTTCTCATCGTCGGCGTACGTAGCCGCACTATTTTGTCGGCGGTGGTACTGAGCATCATTGGCGCCCATGGCCGCACCCGCGTGCCAAGAATCTGTACTCGGCCGGGCGTTCCACGCGTCGTTGTCGGCTGATACTTGGCGTTCATGAAGCGGGATATCAAGCGTCGAGTAGACGGTGTAGTATTTTTTGTGGTCTGCGCGTTGGGACTGCGAGTAGAACCGGGTTACCATCAACAGGTACGACTATCCATTCACTCCGTTAGCGCCGCACATCACACCAAAAAAGAAAAAGGGGAGAAACGCACTTGGAAAGACAACAACGTAACCCACAGCCCGCCCATGAGACCTAAGATCACCCATGTGAAAACTTCACATATCTGCTCGCCCTCGCCGCTGTTATCGGTACTCCCAGCCTCGTTATTTCCAGCGAAAAACGTCGTTTGACACCGGGTGCTCGCTGCAGCGTGTCGCGTGCCAGAAATTGCGATAAACGCTGCAGCGATGCAGAATGCTGCGATGACGGCAATCGAGTTGATCATCACGTATTTCTGGAAGAGGCCTGCTTTCTCCTGTTATTATATCATCATCGTGGATTAGCCGGTTGCGGTGAATGGGGAACACGAGCGGAGGGAACGTGCCTTGAATACGCCAATAAAGCCTATAGCTTGAGCGCCCGCGACGATGTAGCATGATATAGCGAGTAACCACGGGGCAACGCCGGGGACTGATGCTCCAACGACTAGTGTTGCTACGCTCAGCCAACGTCATTGAATGGGTGTTTAACCAGAAAACTTACTGAACGGAGTCGCGATGGATAACGTTCCAGCTACAACACCTAGAACCTATACTCATCATCAGACATGATCTTCACAAAAACCAATCGTTGAGACGTACGAATTGCTCCCCGAGGACAGTGTAGATTCCAACATTTAGAATCGGAATAGCTGAAAGAAACGATCAGCTACAGCTAACCAGACAAACGACACGAGAAACGCACCACAACAACAATACTCGTGCAACTTCATGGTGGTGGTTGACGCGGAGCGGATGTAGGTGATCGGTTGCTGCGCGAGGCAGTGTAACGGGTCCAAGCATGGGTGCTTACGTCAGGGTGAGCAACCTATATTTGTAAACATCGATTTGCGCCTGTTTCTCATTTGGGTTTGCCCACTCGTTTCAGCCATGAAAGTAGTCAAGTAACTGCGTTGAAACGCGTAAATTGCATTAAGTTTCGGTCACAGAGCAAGCTCGTAGTAGAAATATGGACAAAGTCATAGCTAGAAATACATCAATAAAGCGGTCATAATAATGATACACCAAGAACCCCTGAATCTAACGAACGACCAAGCAAAAAAGAGAGCAGAAAGGAAGAGGCATTCATTTGTGCGCAAAAGCTCCAACGCCAGCGACGCGAGTTGCGACTATGACTATTACGACTAGCACCAAAAAGGTGATAGCGGCGATTAGACACCGTCGGGCGTACACGAGTTCGGTTTTGCGAGCCACGCCGAGTTCCGCCTTTTGATAGGCTGGAGAAGCGTACCCGGCCTCGATGTCTTTGGGAAGGGTGGTGGGCTCGGGGTTGGGGTTGGGGTCTGCTCGCAGAGGAGACCAGAGGATGCAGGCTCCTATTACCCAGAAGGGAGGGAATACTGAAATGAGAGTTAGGAGTCTGGACATTCGTGACATGAAATGAACAAGGACTCACGGAATCCGAACTGGAACAGGTGTTTAGCGATGGTCATTGGCTTGGGAGTGGGTGCAAGATGGTCTGGGACCTCGTAGGGAGGGGGTGTGAGCGTCCCTTGCGAATTCGAACTACTCCTCGTGTGGGTGTACATCTCGTCCTGACCGCGCGACGACTTTTTGGTGGCTGCTGGCTTGGGTTTCTTGGGCGACGAATAGCCAAAGAAGTTGTCCATTTCGCTGGACATGAGAGCGGGGTTGGGGGCAGGAGCAAGCTTCACGTCGGAGCGAGCTTGTCTGAAAGGGGTTTATAGTCAGTATACAGGTGCAAATAAAGCATATGACGAAGTTAGCACTTACTTGGACTGAGAAACTGGGCTAGAAGCAGCCTTGTTCGCAGCAATCATCGGCGTTTGCGAGTCGCAAGCGAGCTCCATCGCAGTCTGGCTAGACGCGGCCGAAGAGGTGGAGGTAGTGTAAGGGGCCATCGTAACGAGCGGGAGTGAATGGGTGCTGTAGTGAACGCTACAAAGCAGGGGAGGGGGATCGCACTGATCTACTACGGTCTCAAGGCTGCTCGCCCTCCATTTTGTACCTTTGAAACGACTTCCCGCCCGCGCCGTTTTTCGACGTCGAGACCATCTGTTGCACGTCTCGCAACTGACGTCCAACACCCTGGTCACGCGTGACATTAGCGTCGGCCCTAAGCTCGAAGTCGCCGACAAAGCTTACTTCAGCGATGTTCACCTCCCATCCCGATTGCTCGGCTGGCCAATCAGAGGAGCCTTATGGTCTAGATGAGGACCCAAAGCCTCAGCGATGATGGCGAGAGGCGGGGGGTTTGTGACGGTCTGCAGGCTTGGTGTGACTAGCGAGGTGGGCTGAAAGTGCATGTATGACGTGAGGTGGGCGTGTGGAGGCTATTCATGTGCATGTTGAAGGTCAGGTTGGGGTGTACCGTTGACATGTGGTGAGTGTTTAGTATAAAACTCTGACATGTTAGACTTCCAAGCGACTCTGGCTTTCACTCCCCGTGACATTACAACGACAATTGGTTTAGATTGGGCTATTAGACGGTACAACGACCAAGACACAAGGCTGGTGGGATTAATGCAGAACAATTACGGTGTAGAGGTAAGTCGAGTCGGGGTACACCGTGGCTAACTAAATAACAACGAGCAATAAATGGTACACAATTCAAGACGAGAGTCAGAGCGCTGGATGAATCGAGGCGAAATATTACACATTTGTAATGGGTATTCTAACTTGCAATTGATGTAGAAATTGTTGACCAACACTCAAACACCCATCCCGTAATACTGAACCTTTGGAGGCGGACACCACACGATCACACCTCTCTCCCCTCCATCAATCCCACACTCGAACTCGAACACATGGGCAATCGAAATAACATCCGCCCGCCCGTCGGGCAAGTAATGCTGAATCAAAAATGGACCGTTCCTGCGCGCCTGCGACACCGATACAGGCTGGCTTTCTCCTAGCAAGAGGAATCGCCCAACGGGGCCTGGAGGTGAACGGCGGAGCCGGATTTGCTGGAGCTCATGGATGAACTGCGAGGGTGTGAGAGGTAGGATGGGAGATGGTGTAGAAGGTGGGGTGATAGAGCGAATAGAGGAGGGCCTAGCTGGTTCTGACCCAAAGGGAGAAGCAGAGCGCGATGAAGCGGGCGACGAGGGGTAGGTATATGCGCCTCGAGGCGGAGAGGGAAAGCTGGGCCCAATGTGATTGTTATAGGTGTTGCTTGGAACTAGAGATTGGGGCGGGATCGGAGCTGGTACCATTGGGTACGGCTGAGCCAGTGGGAGCGGAGGAGCGGCAAGCATAGGCGGCGGAACGGGTGGGTAGATGCCATTTGGTCCAAAGTATAGTGGACGTCCGAACGCGTCTACGGGGTAACATCCAGGACCAAAATGCACGGGCTGTGGGCACGAAGGGTACGGATATCCTGCTTGCCACTTAGTTTGCTCACTCGGAGCAATTGGGGGGTTGATGATGTAGTTGGATCGAGTTGGATAGGTCTGCGGGCGAGACATGTCTTCCCTTTCGAAGATGGGAGACAAGGTAGATGGTGATGAGGTCATGTTCCGCGACGAGTGATACTATGAAGTGCCAGAGATGGGTGATGGCCTGCCAACAGCCCAGAGCCCGCACTTATAACCCCCCCCTCTGACGCCCCTCTAACGAAGCCATAAACCATACTCTGCTATCGCAAAGCCTAGTTCAAAGCTTCCATATAACCGGTGGAGTATAAGCAGCGAAACAAACTTACTTCACCTAGCCTGTATGTCAAGCCTCCCAGAACAAGGACGCACCCTGGTGAGGCTTGTCTTGGTCGAAATCCTTGGTAGAAGGCTGGATCTAACGACAGGGTTTACAACCACTAAGCTGAGTTGTCTGATTAATTTACTAGCCTATGCTGATTGTTCAACATTAGATACTGATGATCAGATACACATTCCTACTCTGCTCTATTGTATGCACCTTAATTGAACCTATATCTATCGACTTCATCATCGGCGCTTAATCTCACTCCTTTGTCTTTCACCCTTCCTTTGTAAGCCCAGTTATGCAGTGATGTCTACCGCTTATGGTATAGTCTACCATCACACCAAATGTCACGCTCGGTGATTACGCTAGATAGCTAC
The DNA here is from genome assembly GCA_019623705.1 of Ceratobasidium sp. 428. NCBI lineage: Eukaryota > Fungi > Basidiomycota > Agaricomycetes > Cantharellales > Ceratobasidiaceae > Ceratobasidium > Ceratobasidium sp. 428. The sequence continues at coordinate 15,871 of WSTJ01000839.1, forward strand.
CTTCTTGCGACAAAGGAAGGATACGCCTGGACATCAACGGAACAGGCACTTGTGCGTGGATGGGGAACAACACCTCGTTTTTTTGCGACTTCTGGCTTGTGAAGTCGAAGAAGAAGAAGAGGAAGAGCGGCCGTTCAGCCTGAGGGTGATGTTGAAGCGCAAGTACTTCACGCGGAGGCAAATTATTATTTATTGATAACGCCTGGTTTGGACACGATAAAGTAAATGTAGTTAAGGTCTGGATGAGGTGAATACATGTCTTGTTCGATAGCGCTTTGCTAGAACACATAGGTCCTTTTTTTACTGTATTTATTTATTAGTCTTACGAGATAATCACATTAATCACGTCATGCCGCCGATCCGCGACAATTTCCATAATCTGTCACCGACAAATCTATGTGTCGATCAACAACGGTTCCGAAGCGTCAGTCTTCCGGCGGCTGTGGATCGCATCTCCCCCGCTGTCCCCGCAACGATGCAAACACCGGACCACTAGACCGTCGGTCGGGATCTGTTCGAGGCCGCTCTGTTTCCGCTGAGCGGGACTTATATGCGCGGAATAAGTTCTCTAACTCCGGGCCGGTCATTGACCGAATGCCGGTCGGTTTGGGAATGTAGTCGCTCAACCTTTTTTGACACAAGAACTTGGGCGTATGTCTCAGTGCTTTATTTGGGCCGACGAATGCCGTATATGCTGCCCTCGCTAAACCCCTACAATTTGACTTGCAGAAGGCACCACGAGGCGATGTAAGAACGTTAGCGTTCAAAACTGATGAACTGTGAAAAAAATTGAGCAATCATTTTGTGTAATTCTTCCAGGTTGTCGAACTGTGCCTGTTTGGACATGACCCCCCACCCCCATATCAGTGCGGGCGCATGTTCGTCACGAGAATTGTCGATATAGTAGATCTTACAGGGCTATAGCAGATCTTACAGGGCAACATCGAACCCCGGCGGCGACGTCGTCCGAAGCCAAGAGAATTCCCATGTGATTATCCTGAGTCAACTCGACCACGAACAACTTACGGAACCCCACGGGGTCATGTGCTTGGGTCGTTGCTGGAGCTCGTCACCGACAAACCCAGGTGATCGAAGATGGATTGTGAGCGGTGTAATTGCTACTGCGTCAGGCACGGCCAATCATGAGTGCGCATAGACCTTGCGGCCTGACCCGGCACGTTGCAGAAAGACTCCATTTGGACGTCTATTTTAAGCGCTGATGAGGAGCATATGGTGCTTCTGTCTTCTTGACGCAGCTGGGCAGGGTTACCCCTGTATTGCCATGGCCTGCGGGTGCGCTCTCGTGGATTGCAGACGGTGGCAAACTGCCACCACTCCAGAGCTATGACTTTAGAGGGTATATTCTCAGCGACTGCGAATTATCACAGGTTGGAGCGGGCAATGAAACACGTTCGAAACACGCTGTGCATGTGGTCGAATCTGGCTGCATCTGGCGATTGAGCAGAGGTCGATCAGATTTGGGATATCTCGTTCGGCCAGGCACGAGTTTCTCCAGACAGACGATAAGTTAGCGAGAGTTAGCGAAGATAGTGACGGAAGGATGATAAGCAGAACCACTTAGAAGATAGGGACGTAAGAAAGAAGTGTTCTAAGTCAGGTCGTAAATGCGCATAAAAATGTGAATAAAAACGGTCAGA
>WSTJ01000840.1:0-17527 GCA_019623705.1 Ceratobasidium sp. 428
GAGAGAATACGTCTAGCTCGTGCCGGATTCCACATGAGAAGGGTGTATACTACAGAAACTCGGTATCAGACGACTACACATACGACGAAGCTGAAAGTGTTAACTCTCGGAACGAATATTGCGAGCGGATGCAATATCCCTGCTGTGGCGAGCGATGGCGTGAAGATGAAAAGGCTGAACCGAGCGAAATTTGCATCGAGGAAAAACACACAACGAACCCAGCAGAGGTTTACTATTTCGCCGACCCATCCGAGAATGATTACTCGCTCGATTGGGAGGTCAGATGGCGAAACAAAAATCCAAATGTGATTACTTGTGAGGAGAAAGGGTGTTATGGCTCATAGATTGTGACACCGTGTCTCGGGTCTCTTCCCCCTTCATTCTTGCTATCGAGGCTTGTTAGCATACTACAGTCGAAGTTGTCTTAGTTCTTACTGTATTGAAAACGAAGACGCCTTAAACTTAAGCGAGTACTGCAATCATGAGCACATGCAGCAAAGCCGGCGAAGCTGCATGCGCGATACCGGGCAGAGAAAATGCCGACGCGCCGCGCCGGTCACGTGGCACGCGTAGCGACGCGTTCGACTCGCGCTTGGTCGGTGACCACGATCACATCGTGTCAGCGCCCGACGTCGCGCGTCGCTTTTTATTCCTGTCCGCCATTCCCTTCGATACGCCCGGTTGGCTTGCATATACGAGCCCTCTCGACCTGTAAGTCACAGCAAACCCTTAATTATTGCGGTCTTCTTGGTATTTTCTCCTAAAAGTCGCCGGCTGTAGGTAGCTTGTGTCCGTTTGGCGCGGATGAAGGGACTTAGAAGGGATATCCCATTTTCGGCACATGATCGATCGATCGAACAATCAAACTCTAAGCCTATCAACTACACCCTCTGGCTATCCTTGATCCACCAAGCATGAGGCTTGGTCAGAACACACCTCTGTTGTATTATACCGCCTCCTTCATTTGAACGAACCCTCAATAAGTTCGACGCTGATATTGTTTTGGGAATATCCTTTTCGTAGGCTCTTTCTTTCCGACAACCGGGTTGACGAATATTCCCTCCCGCTTCGACCGAGCCTCGGTTTTCTACTTCTTCTGGCTCAGCATAACGTCTTGCGCCTTCGCTTTGACCAAACGAAAGCTTGGGCTACTCTATAAAGGTTTTGTGGCACCGGGATGGGAAACCATCTCGCACCAACCACTCTTCAAACGCTCACTTCTTACCGCGTGAAATCGCTAAAAAAAAACCCCGACATCGCGTCCTTCATCGGACTCTCCGTCAACGTTCGCGAATGCTTCACGAAGCTTGTACTCCTGAATGCTTTAAATAGCTTCTGGCAACCGCGCTGGATTCGCCATCTTGCACAAGCAAGCGATCGGCCGTCTCTCTCGAAGTTCTACGAGCTCCTAGGTCGGGCTTGTATCAGAGCCTTATGATCAGAACCCTATGCTTATCTTGACTAACCTGCTTGTGACAACTCAACCTTACATGTCAAGCGGCATAGTGAGTCGAAGTTGCATGTAAGCCTGTTTTATTGCTCTCGTTGGTTCTTGCTCTGCTTGTTCATATTTGCAGCGTGTCTGGAACCATTTTTGGAGCTTGTGGTACGTCAGATTCCACGTAACTGGTCCGATCAAACTCGTACCTGGAGCCGACCTGGAGACGATCTTGACAACCACATCTGACTCGGTTGCTCGCGACTTCGACTTGCGGAGATATTGCGAAAAATAGGACTTTGACTGAAGGTACGGTTCATGTCAATAAGAATACGACTATGATAGCGAGACTTGCGCTGATGGGCTGCAACTTAGTTGGCGAAAAAGCGGTAGCCAAGCTCCACGACCATCCGCATTCTTGCCCCTACTAAGATCCTGAATATATATCACTATACCTCCAAATCTCAATGGAACGAAACGACAAGTAAGCTTCCGCTCTTACATATCACGAACTGGATACTAATTTTGAGCTGAAGGAAGCGCAAACCCCTTCCTGCAGGTCCATCAGGGTCGTCGAACGTCAAAAAACAAAAGCCCTACGCTGAGCTCCCACCGGACGCGAAGCTCCTTATCCGTATCTTTCAAAAAACCGAACAACCAGTCCTCCAACGCGTCCTCTTTTCGTCCATAGCCAACGCGTCGCAGTCCGACCTAGATGCTATGAAACGCATGCTCGGGCCATTGGTAACCTCTGCCCTCAACCCGCTCCACTGCGTCCGGTGCCACAAACCCTACCTCCAACAGGAAAACAAATATGGCGCTTGTAAAATCCCTCATCTCGAACCGGACTACGAGGACGAGGACTACGAGCGCTCGTCAGATGGTTTTGATTATGAGTCGGATGGATCCGACGAGTGGGGTTATCGTCCGGGAGGCCCGAGAGGACAGTTGATGAAGTTTCCGTGCTGCGGGTGGAGGTTTAGGGAGAGTATGGGCGAGGAAGCAGATGATAGGAAAGAAGCGTGCGTTTCGGAGTGGCATACTACCGATCCAAGAGAGGTCGAGTACTACGTGGACCCGGCCGAATCAGCGTCAAAGGATAAGAACAGTGCGACTCGACCTACTAAAAAGCGCTCAAAATATCAGAATACGGGTGTTGTAACCTGTCAACAGGCAGGATGTGCGTCCAAGAGCTAGTCATTTCGATTTGGTTACATTCCTTGTACTTTGTAGGCTATTGTTTCGTATATAACGTCTACTCTTCAAATTGCCTATACGGGTTTCGGCTCAAGATGGGACCCTCAAGTGCGAGTGATGGTGCTCTAAGCGCCAGGTTGGCGCTCCTCTAGGCATATCAAATGGAGTTGCACCGGGCTTGACTAGCAAGGACGAACAACCCCCATTCAGACCACCACACATAACGCATGAAGCGGCGAGTCTGACACTAGCAGATGCAGCGTTTGTTCAGTTTCCGAACTATATTAACATGCACAATGACCACATTCAATGATTTGATATAGATATTCAGGCGGAGCAAGGTACATGTGTCAGACGCGCGGAGCATCCTGGATACCTCGTTGGACTCGGATACGCCGAACAAGGTGCTCATCCTGATCATTTGTCGGTAGGTTCAGCGGACCCATATCAATCACATAATCTAACAAGAACGCAACCATACGTATTCTATCTTCATCCTGTTCGAGGGAGGAATCCTGTTTTAAGTTATCACAATCCGAAGCGGAGGTATGATAGTGCTCTCGCAGCCGCTTGCGGAATCCAGGCAGAGTGAAACTACCCATGAGGCCGAAGGGGGATATTGGCTTTGCGCCTGGCGTCAGACGGCTATAAATGGAACACGAGCTGAAGGAGTATTAAAATGCAATACCTGTAAGACCCCATAACAGCGGTCTACCAACGAGCCAGATGTATATCCCCTGAACCAGCGCAAGCAGGCCTCCTATCGAGCCGAGAATATCGAACGCGGAGCTATCCCTATATTCTTCAATTACTTCACAACCTACATAGCTTCGTGCATCGGAGAGGCCGATGTCAGCGTCCATCATAGCAGAGCTCCCTTGAGTGGCCGGAAAGATAAGGCCACCTGCTATTGAACTGTTGGTACGGGCAAGTGTGCTGACGGTGGCTGTCAAAATGCAGGTAAATTGCGTTAATTATAATGTCGTTGGGAATTTGTTCTACCCACCAATCGGTCTTAGATTAACGGTCAAGTAGTTCTACGTCTGATGTTGAACTTTTTTCTTTTTTTGCTCGGGGATGCTCCCAGGCTGCGTACCGGATAGTTCCCGACGATAACATCATGGAAGAACGAAGATACAATAAATTTCCTCTTCGTCAGTCCTATTTCAGCTCGCCATTGATACCCAGGAAGTAGTCGCCAGCCCGAGAGCAAGTTAGGGGCAACAAATCGGCTGCTAATGTCCGAGATGTCGGCATCGGCTGGATCAGTATCGGAGAACCAGACTTTAAGCAGAGGATTGATATCTAGTGCCGACCCGTCAAGAGAGCGCATTTGAACATCGAAGGCAACTATACTGTCTTTGGAGAGCAGAAGAGTTCATATATGCGCGAGAAAATCGAAGGAAACTCTTACCTGACGTGTCCATCTGGCAGATTGACGAACAGTCGAACAACTTAAATGGTCCAATAAACGTCGAGCTACAGGCATCTACAAACAGTTGACCAGGCTGTTAGTACCTAACGTAAATCAACAGATCTACTCGTTAGCACCCACGTCGCTCTTGGAACGATCCATTTAAACGAAGCCTCAGTACATCCACATTTAGGCTATACGAGCTCCCGCTGGGGCTATTCGAACCATACATCTGATGAATTTGTTAATCTGAGCGGCGAATTCCACAATGTATTAGCGCTTACAGTGGCAAACCTAGCGTTCTGGCACGTAACGCTTTGATTGAAGCATTCCTCAACCCTAGTTCTTAGTCTGCAAGGGCGGTCCTCAGCCAGAGATAGTGAAATGGATGCCCGAACACAAATTGCAGCAATGCTCAGAAGCGCGAACATATTCAGGATGAATGCATACGTCAAGGTCTCGACGGCTCTGTAATGGTACTGTCAGCTGCAGCCTCTTCCGCGCGGCTCTAATTCTGAATACTTACGGGACTCTTCTGAAAAACATGTTCCAGAAAAACATTCCAATTACCTTGGCGAATGTTGAAAGATTGGAGCGAATCCAATCGATACTCTTACCCTCTCGCTTGAAACCAAGCATTCGGGGATATCCGTCCTCCGTACTGCTTGCGAGGAGGTCTTTCGTGTTGGCAAGCCATCCTACCTGAGAGCCTTGCTCGCGGCGAGCCAGAACAAAGCTCCACAGCAGGGAAACAAAGAGGCCAAGGGTTAGCCCAGCTACGACAAGCGCTGAGATGAGACCAATTCCTTCAAGGGCGTCGAACTTGCTCGATTGAGACTTGAAAATCAGGAGAAGAAAAGAATCAGGGGAGTGATCGGCACTGATGATTATTATAATTGCTGTATGAGATGCTCAGTGGCTACCCCGTGCAACGGGAGTGTGATGGCCAAGTCACGTACCTGCTGATATAGACAAAACGGTGGCGAATACTGTATACTGAACGAGTAAGGTTCCAGCCCAAGTACGAGTATAGAATAGATCGAGTGTCAGCCTGATTATGCGGTTTAATTAGAGTCCTCCGCTCATGATCTGAAATATGCCGGCTTTGGCCAAAGGACAGCTTACAAAAATATATGGTTGAATAGGCTGACTGTCCAAACAGCTAAGTGCCGGTTAAAAAACGGTTGGTGAGCACTTATAAGGCCCATCGAATTGTACTCATACCTGACAAGAGCGCCTTTATGACTAACAAATGATTACATCAACACTTGGCACATATTTAAATTAAACTTATTCTTACTCAAATACGTCGGGCAGTTACTATAAGCCATAGTGGTGTTCTTGGCAAGCAAAAAACAGGCCATTCCGACCATACAGATCATCATACTGATCAGGGAACACCAATAATGCCAGAGGAGACAAAGACGATGAGTTTGCATTGCCGCAGTATGCTGTAGGTGAATGCGGGAAAGATGGGGGTTGGATGGTTTGGTAACTACTCATACGCAGTAAGACTCTTTATATGAATACTCTCCAAAGTGTGCACTGGATCAATATTCACGAGTTCGCGATAGACAAACAAACGCTCTGAAAGATACTTACCTAATATATAACAGGCAATGTGGCGTCGATTCTATCGATGAAGCCGGGATACTACAGTGCTTGCTTATCGAGACAAGCACATCCAACCTTGTCCGGCTTGGGAGTGTGTTGAATCTAACCTTCCACTCGAGCGAAAGAAACACCCCAAGTTGAGTCGATGTGTGTGAATTGTACTCGTCGATACACAGTTATACGATTCACGATGTATGAGAACATTTCGGCGATGAGCACAGTACAGACCTTCTCCGTGTTAGCCGCACATAACTCCGTCACTCTGTGCAACACGTTTTGCTGGAAGTTGCTCTGGTGTTTACTTTCCACTTTTGATACGAGCTGCCTCATGGCTGCTCTTCATTGCGCCTTTTTAAGACTGGAGCAACACGTTTTCTCTCCCATTCATGGGTGGGGCGTCGCTATGGCTGTGATTAATCTACATCTTACCCTGCTCGATGATAAAATGCAAGAAGATGGAGGATTCTGATAGCGAATTCTACCTCCAGCATCAAATGGAGCGGATACTACAAATATGATTGATCCATTGAGGTATCATCGCCAGCTCAGCCATTCCTGTCGGATAAGCGTTCTCCCGACCCCTTCAACCCAGTATTCTTTCGTTCATCTTTCTACATTATCACGAGTTTACACGGTGTAGTGGGGGTCCCGGCGGGTACCTGGGGTCCCCGGCCGGGTGTGTTGTGTCCACGCTTGTCGTCCGTAGAATCTCATCTTGTCTTCCACCTCCGCGCGCCGAGGTGCCCTCTCCAACGGGTAGACGCCCAGTAGCTGAAACACTACGATATGTAATAAGCGTGGGGGTTGGCCCGCATTTAAGATGTCCGATATCACCAGGCTCTTAATCACTCTCGGTACGTATCGACCAGCCAATCTCATTAGAGATTTACCCTCGCAAACTCCTTACCTAGTAGTGTACGTTTGCATACATGCGTTTTTCCTTATGTTATATTGCTCCATACATCGTATTAGTCTAGTCCTCGGATACTTATCTTTATGTGCTAATAATAACTTTCAAGCAACTTCACCCGTAACTCTGATAGGGGTCAGCGTTTCAGGGGGGTGACGGAAATTGTAAACACGCATATAAGTAAATCATGTGGAGGATGAGCAAGATGTCCAGGGATAAGATCAACCTAAAGTCTGCTCATCTGTTGGTCAGGGGTACTCGCATGCTTTTGTATAGTCCAGTTCAAAATATTCAAGAATCCAGGAACTCAAGGTGCAAAGGGGTGCGACTGTATCTTAGTTGTCATGTCATCATGCCAATCAGAGGCAATCAGGATCAGCCGTATGGATAGACTTTAACGCCGAGAAACCTCGAACACTTCGGAGCTAAGTGTGCGCACCCCGGCTGTCTAGTGGGTCACCGGATAAATGTACGATAGTGAGTTTCTCTTTGGTAAATACTGGCATTCAGCAATCCCACTCTGCATTAGACCTATTTTAACACTCCATTTCAGTTCACAATAGAATCTAGTACCCCTTGTTCAGTTTGTTTGATCTGTATTTATTTAATAGAGCTGAGATTGGAGTTCGTCAACATCAACGAACTTGTGCATAACTATAGTACACGCTGCCCCGAAATCCAGACGACCCGCTGAAGGGATAGGACAGCTTACATAGATGAAATGAAATAGTCCATAAGGAGAGACCTAAACTAGATACCATAAGATAAACCCCTTTTTTTGGCCCCACACCATCTGGCGCCGTTCTCTACCAGCCAACTGCCATCCTAATACCACCCAAACACGAGAGGGGCTAATTGTTATCTTCACGCACAACCTCACACTACCCTCCGATTGCTATCACCCAAAAAGTCCAAGCTTCCCAACACAGGAAACGTGCGCTTCCAGCTTTGAACGGTGTACTCATATACCAACTCTTGAGCTTGATTATGCCAGACTTGATTGTGGAAGCCTGCTCGGGGGTGGGATGGCGTTCGGAACGGGAGGCTAGACGCCGGAGCGAATAGTTGGGGGTTCGGAGTCTGGAAGGGTAACCGAGAGGTTTCGAAGATAGGAAGGACAGGAAGTGGAGCGAGCTGGAGCAAGAGTTCGCGCGCATAGGCGTCGTGCGAGGTGTTGAGTCGTTCAAGGCGCATTGGTTGGTCTTGGACGCGGGCTTGGATGTAGGATGGCCATTGGGGAGTGCTGTACCGGCGCTATAATTGAGTTAGTCGAGGTAGCCACGACCGCGGAAAAGTGTAATAAACTTACCCAGCTATGACCATGCCTCGTAACATACAGATTCACTGCCTTCACCGTGGGGATGTTGCATAACACCACCTCCAACAACCCATAATCTCCATCCTCGTCGTCCAGAGTGATCTCTTCCAAGTACCTAATATGCGTGCTCTGCGCGATAGTCTCGACCGTATCGTTTAAACAGACAAACACATCCGACGGTTCGAATTCACCCGAGTCGTCTACTTGTGTGATGTGTACGCTTTTTACTGGGCGACCAGGAACGAGAGCGAGTGCTTGAGTGTAGTGGCCGTGGAAATAGGAGAGACGAGGTAGAGCCGTTGAGGGGAGCTCGAGTCGGAGAGAAGAGAGGTGGTCTGGAACTGCGCCGAGAAGGGTTAGGGACTCGAGTTTGGGTTGGCCAGTGAGGAACGAGATGAGCGCCGAGTCATAATCCATCCGAAGCTCGAGACGCGTGAGTTGGAAGGTTGTGCCTTCGAATATCCTACAGTGGCGAAAAATGTTTATAATTCCGTTGATTTAAAGAGTGATGAGATGAAACATGTGCTTACCAATGCCGTTGCTGGTATGGAGGCTGCTCGATTAAACGAATGGATAGCTCGGTGAGGGAGACCATGCTCTTCAAAGCGCCATGAATCCGTTCAAGATAAGTCCGATGCTCATCTTTTGGACTCGCGCTTGACGCGATAGAGAAACTCTGAACGAAGCCAGCTAAGCCCGAGTCGTTCTCTACCGTCTGGCAAAACTGTCGAACCGATCGCTCTCGGGTGAGAAAAACAGAATGATAAAGCAGTGGTAGTGCGAGTTCTCGGCTAAATAGCTTATGGTTAGTGTCTAAAATTAACTCCGAGGGGAGATTAAAAGGGGTAAGAGGGTGGTGGCGCGACTTACCATTGCCGGTTCGCTTGAGAAAGGTGGCAAAGCGCGTCAGAGTCCGTCACGTAACGGAGGATTTCGAGGTAACACTCGGTGGGGAGAGGGGGGGTTGAAGGCATGGGGATAAATGGGGTAATGGGAGGCGGGTCGGGTGGGTTTGCGGACAGCTCGGTGCGCGTGGTGGATATTTATCCCGTATCACACAAAGCCCCATCTTGGGTTGGGCCGGCGTTGGCGACGACATCCTCGACGTCGGTGATGCTGCACGAAGTGTCGAGTTATAGCCGATACTATCGCCGATACCGTCACGTGGTCTACGGCCTGAAAGACTGAAAAGCTGGAGTGTCTTGTGGTATTAATCAAATGAAAAAGTAGTTTAGAGTAGTTGTCACGATTTGAGAAGGGCCGGGACACGTATGAGACAAGCTGGCGGTGAATCTGACTCTGTTTGGATCACGAAGTCAGGCCCAGGTAGATTAGCCCATGCCTATCACCAGTGATTTCCGCCTTACTGATGATTGCTGACGGTACTCGATAGATGCATAAATTGATCAGTTGGACTTTACATATGACTATCTGACATACGGGAAGTAACGGTGGCTGATATGACTCGGTTCACCTGACATACCCTGGCTTCGTGTTGTGCTGCTAGTGTGAGCTATTAGCCGGCTATATGCAGTCTCAACCTCACACCAGAGAGCAGCACCGGATTAAATCTGCAGGAAAACCTTGCACAGATTATATGTTGGCAGTACGATTGATTAGTAGTCAAACTTCTCGTTCGGTCAATACCCCATGAGTCCGGGTTGAAAGTGCCACCTTGCTTCGCTACATAATTGATCACCAGTCGAGAATAGATTTCTACAGGCTTCACGAGAAGAGCATTTGTTGAAGCTCAAGTGGAGTGGATGCTTGTGCTTCTTATACTAGCGTACGTTTGCCAAAATGTGCCCTGAGGCAGCGAGACTACGAGATTTTGCGGTCTGCTGTGCGACTTTGCATGTTGCGTTGGATGGGGTTTTGTTGTGTCTGATTTGCTGATTGCGATCATGTCACAGCATGAAGTTACAGAATCTACTTCACCTAGAGCTTTTTGTTGCGTAAAGGTCATATGTCTTTAGGGTGGCACTGGCACTTGGCTTCTTTTCTCCCCTGATCTATGCACCCGTCTAACTGATGTGTACGATACAGTAGTCTGTCCTCCTGCCATATGGTACTGAAGGCTTCAGAATACCTACGAGATCTCGAAGTCGGCCCAAGCACTATGTCTGCTCCTTACGGCCAAACTGGCTCTGAGTTCATTTTCATCACTCATAAACTCTAACTTTCCTCACTCGTAACATAAGCCTTTGTTGGTACAATGACCATTGGTCTAAGGGGAGTACCGAGGCTTCCGAAGAGCACGAGCTAGCACAAGCGCGCGCCTGGTCCAGTCCTCTAGTGCAAATAGAGCATAAGTGTGGTTTTTCGGAAACGCTGGTATACTTTCCATTTTTGGCACAGTCAATGGTGTCCATCACGTGGTCAAACTGCACCAAACAAGGCGCAGGCTTCCTAACGATTCACTACGACCACGTCTTTGTGTTCCAGTGATAGTTACGTTAACTGATTTTCGAGCCTCGTAGAGCTGTGTAGTACGAACCTACCTCTGGACCTCTGGATTTTGCTTTTGGGTAGTCTAGCTAGGCGGACTTTCCTTACGCGTCCTGCACACCTGGACACGCTATCCCCTCTGATATGCTACGCTTTGCACTGAATAATATATAAAATGCAATCCTCAGTCTCTTCACGACCTTCGTCGGTCGCCGCTATCTCGCGAACCTACACCCCTGGCCCCGCCTCTCCCCTCCAAAGCACCGGACAAGTTCGGATTACCTATACCCTCGCCCAGTCTCTGCTCTCTTCACCGCATTCGGCTGTCATGCTCGACTCTCTTAGGTCTAAACTGCAACCTCTGCGTAATCTCCACTGGCGTCCCAGCGCCGGAACCTTGCCTGGGTCGTCTATCCGGACTGTGCAATATCTTGATGCGGAACTTGTCCCGCTCGATCAGGGCGTGAGTAGTGCGCGATTAAGTACTGTCGAGGGATTGGGTGCTAGCGGAAGTGTTGGTGGAGAAGGCGGAAGGAGTCAGATTCCGGGGACTGTGCTCGGAAAGCCGTTTATCAATCTTTGGTTGGGCATGTGCGAGGTACGTCAGCCAGGTTTCACCCTCCGACAGTTTATTGTGGTATAGTCAACAGTCACGATATTAGGATGCAGACACATACAAAAACGTTATACGCCGACAACTCAAACACTGGGTCGCGTCTGTCACTACCCAATCAAAACGCGACCAAGAATGGCTCATCGTGCTCGTCACTGTCTCGTCCCCTGGCCAGGACACGGCAGGATCCGGCGGCAAACGGCTGTTCCAGATGAAAGGTAGTATCATCGATCGAATGAGAGCGGATTTTACGCTTGCTAAACGGGACAGGTAAGTTGATCGATCTTATCTCCCTCACAAGAGCAGAAAGATATGATGCTAAGCAAACGTTAGATGCGTGCAGCTAAACTATGTATCGGGAGGACAGGAGGATCCCGCTGCATGGACAGAACTGATTGCAAAAATCAAAGAAGCGATTGTCACGACTCTAGATGGACGTGTTGCGGAGCGGATGGATGATGTCAGGAGAACAGAAGCGCAACGTGCTGTTCCCGGGTGGAACTTTTGTACTTTCTTTGTCCTAAAGGTGTGTACCGGCCCGTTAGCTGGACTTTTTTGAATCCAATTCGTGTAGGAAAGTATTGCGGAATCCTTTGAAGGGATGACGTTGCTTGATGCTGCGTTAGTTCAATACTCGGAGCTGGAGGCTTCGTTCTATCAGGTTTTGAAAGGCAAGTCGGGTCCAAGATAGTTTGATTACCAGCTTATGGCATATGATGATAGAAAAGAACCTTTCGTGGTTCGGAAAACTAGGAGGCACGGCGCCAGGAGACGATGCGGCACCTCTACTTTCGGTTACGAAGAAACCGTATCGCGATCTTATTATGTCTAATGCTATAAGCGTGTTCGACTTTCGGTGAGGGGTGTTTTCGATTGAAGAGAGTAACTGATTGACTATTACTATAGCTGTTACCTTCTTGCTCGACAATGCCTCCTACTAGCCAAGATGGGCGCCATAGCTGATGTAGCTTCCAAGGCTGCAAGGTTTATCAGCTCATTTGCACGCACACTCCGAGAAAATGAGGTGCGTCTCAACTCCAGCGCAGATCGCAAAGTGGAAGTTCCTTAATCTCCTCTAGAACTCGTTGAATGAGCCGTTCTTGGAGTCTTGGATCTATTCCTGCTCCCTCAATGTAGTCGACGAATGCGACGCCTGGATGATGGGTGCCTCAGGACAGGAGTCGGTATTGGATACGAAAGATGTTAGTTATACCGCCGCGAAATGTGAGCTGCTAGAGCTTGCGCGGGCACAGGTGTGTCTTACAATTTTGGCAAGTTCGTCTCTAATCATCACTCTAGCTAGACAAAATTGGAATTCGCGCCGGCCACCTCCCACAAACTGTCCCGTTTACAACTTCGCTCCCGGACCAGCCGCCCAAAAGCCGACCCACTTCTGCATCGTATGATCCCCACGCGGCGATCGATCCGAATGACGAAGACTTTAAGCGACTCTCTCGCACAGGGGTGACTAATCCCAGCCTTCTCCAGGCGATCGAGGGTCCTACGGAATTTGATAAGCTTTACAAGCAGCTTGTGGCGCGAGCAATCGATACATGCGTTACGAGCGGAAGGACGAGATCTGCGGCACGGCTGAAAGGGATATTGGCGGCTCTTCATTTGTTTGTCTGGTTCTTTGGCTCAAAAACGATTAAACTGACGAGTCGGTATAGACATAGGGATGAACTTTCCGATGCAAGTTCAATCTATTCCGACCTACCTTCACACTATATCGAACAGCACTGGTCCGTTCTCGAATCGTATACCCGAACTCAGCATCTCGACGTGGACAAACCAAGTCAACAACGACCGGATGAGGATTGGGTTCGACGAGCGCTTGCGCTTCTTAAAGCCGATTTGTTGGTTCCTGAAGCCGTGCGTACGGAGGCCACGATGAATCGTGTTGCGAGACTTTTTGAGGAGGTGCTTAAGGCTACGAATGACCTCTCATCCGGTACGTAATTACTCAGCAAGAGGGGCGCACGTGTGTTGATGTGATCGAATTAGATATCGTAATCGGCGACTTTACGCCCCTAGTTGCCCGAGTTGTTAGCGGCACTGCACGTCTCGATGGCACACGGGATGGTTCGGCATTAGCTGTATCTGTGACCAATATCTTGCCTCTGGTAAGCAGTTTAGGGTATCCTAAATGTTCACCGTCTAACTTCCTGTGAGCAGACTATTAGTTTGGAACACATCAGGGTTGTACTCACTGGCTGTGATGGAGCGCGACTCGCCTTCGAGCACTGGCCGACTCAGCTCCCCTCTGGTGATTCGATGCTCACCTTGTTTTGCCCAGTTAGTGCTTCTATAATAGGAAGGCTTTCAGGTTCAGCTGATCAACTCCCCAGGATCCTATCCCAGGTCTCTTCGCCACAGCCGAACATGAGTATCAGATATCACGATTAGTCTTCAAGCAACAATGTCCGGAGCCCATGCATAAGTCGAGCTTCGTTAAAAGACCGTTGTCAGAGGCCCGTACGGTAGTGCGTGTGCCTGTCGATCAACGAGCCGTTGAGCTCGGCTTGCAAATACCACGCCATGGTAAGTATGTTACTTTTTATGTGCATATATCCTGACTAAGTGTGGCTGTTTTCGTAGTTATTTTGGGCGATCAACGGGTGCTATTCCGGGTTCGCGCTGGAAGGAACTCGTTGAAATCTGGTACTATGAGGGCTTCGTCGCCGGGGAATCAGATCAAATACACTCTGGACTTGGCCAAGGTTGTTGATAATGGTAAGAATTTTGTCATATAGTTATGGTAACGTGCGTAACACTAGGGGCTCCTATCAAAAGATTCAGGCCAGGTCGAGTTTTCGAAAGACGGCATTGTCGTCGGAAACCTGTCGCCCGACCAGGAGCTTGCATTTTCTGTCCCATATGTTGGATCCCCTCGAAATGACGAGTTAGAGGTAAATGCTTTGGTTAGATGTTGCGCCACCCCATTGACCGCTACGCCTAGGCCGTTCTCAGCTTTACCTATACAACCATTTCGCAACCAGATGTGACTCGCAACGTCAAGGCTAGATGCAAAGCATATGTCGGCCTACCGTTGATCGTAAATATCAACGACAAGTTTCGGAATCAAAAGTCAGTCGAGAAGGGATTATCAAGTGTGATGCTGATACTCTCGCTCAGGTTGTTTACAAATGTTGTCATCCACTCTGCGAACCAGGAGCTGGTAAGAGTAGCAAAAGCTACGTTGAGGAATAATTTGGTCCCGGGAAAGCTTGCAATAAAGCCATGTAGGCGGTCCCCTGTATCTGTGGTGAGTCTTGAGCGTATACTTCCTCTATATCTGTTGGTAAACAGGCGCAAACAGGTTGTCCGTCCCTCTCGGCCCGCCCCGTTCCTATTCCAGATCGAGGCGAGTAACCCGAATGAACAACCAGGTGGGTGGTGAAGTACTCGTTATTAGAGCCTCTCCAACAGCCCGCTTCAGTCGGAGAAACCCTTCAGCTTGTAATCGCGTACAGGTCATTGCATGAAGGTACGCTTAGAATGGTCTGTTGATGAATCACTCTAACCTCCTCTCCATTAGATCTCGCCCAAATTATCCGGGGCGCGATTGATGCTTCTGCCGTTAATTCTTCCAATCCTCGCCTCCAGAAGCAACAGCGCGAAACGATAAAAGCCGCTCTTCTTGAAGACGCCACCTGGATTGATATGTTTGAACTCGTTAGATTATCGCCCGCGAATACCGATCTTGGACCATGGGCCCAACAGCTTGTAGAAAAGGCACCTGTAAAGCTGGACGCTCGGTCGGTTGCCGAGGCTATCGAGGTACGTGGTATGTGGTTTGTGAGAATGCATTACTGATTTCCTCATAGGACATGCGGACGATTGACCTAGAATCGCAGTCTGATGAAAGAAGCGAAGCTTCGAAATGGAGAACCGTCACAATGCCATTCGATGTGCCTCTGATGAATGTAAGTGCTGGATTATTCGTACACTCTCCAATCGATATATTAACCGTATCTTGTAGATTGTCAACCGGGTACGAATATCCCCACATATTGATCTAGGGGTCCAAAAATACGCCGGCCAGCCTATCGATGTTACACTTACAATTACTTCTTCCTTCCATTGGAGTGGCTTAGGCCAAGAAGGTGAAAGCGGGACCATAATGCGTTACGATGTTGCCTGTGAGATGGACTCGGGGTGGCTAGTGTGTGGACCAAAACGGGGAGAATACATGGCAACGGTTAGTCGTTACAAACGCTTCATGATTTGTCGCCGACAAAACTCCACAGGACGGGGGCGAGCACGCAATACAATTGACGTTGCTCCCCCTCCGACATGGTACGCTTTCCCTCCCGGTTGTGTCTGTCGAACCGATCGGGACCTCCGAAGGAGGAAGGCGGCCTTCGTGCGAAACCTGGCAGGCCGACGGCGCAAAGAAAATCGTCGTCCTTCCACGGAATGCTAGATCGACGTTTGTTCTTGCGATGCCTATTGCCGTTGCATAGATTATGTGAGTAGGTCAAGCCTTTTAACATTCATATTTGATTCAGAAATAAGTATAGGTACTGTTACGAGCTGATGAATGATTGAGGCAAACGGAAACTCAAACAGTACATCTCTTTGTTCGGTGCGACTTTTCGCACGTGGTGTAACTGAACTTCCTCAGTTATAATCGACCCAAGCGCAGTTTGAGCTCTCTATGAGGTCAAATCCAGTCATTAACGCCCATGCACCATCAGTCTCGACACTTACATCCAAAATATCCTTCCTTGCCCCCTCTTCCTCCAGTTCCCTCGTGAAACAATGCACATGAACCATTGGCATAGACCTATAGACTCTTCTAACCTCCTCAGGATCTTGAGATGAGACGAGGGTAGCAAAAGAGGGTTTAAATGCATCGAGGAACTCGAGTGCCATACCCGGGAGGTTCATCACAAAGTGGTCGATTCGACGAGGATCGTGGCTTTGCGGAAGCTCAGGCGCGGGTTGAGATTCTGATGAAGGTGTAGGCTGAGAGGCTGTTGGCACGGAATTAGCTGCTCGCTGCTTCATCCGACGCTCCCTAACGGTTAGCGGCTTGATATATGCTTCGGGTCCAAACGGCGAGCTCCAGGCGGTTTGAACAGCTTCTTGAATGAATTTTCGGCCATCAAGAGTAGTGATTCTTATTCGTGGAACGACCTGTTCCGAACGTAAGCCGGGTCAACCTCACCATGATAACCTATAAAACTATACCTTATTATTCCTCACGTTGACTTCCATCCACTTTGTGCTCTCTCCATTCAGATCGTTCGCAAACACCACGGCACCTCGTTTTGCGGCTGGAACCGCGAAAGGGCCGACGCCAGCGAAGACATCGACAACGAGCGGCGCAGGGTTTTCGAGGTTAGACGTAAAAAGGTTGACCAGCCGCTCGTGCTCGTGTGCGAGTCGAGAGTTCCAATAAACCGCAGAAAAATCGAGAGTGAAGGTGCAGTTGGACTCGCTCTGTAATGGAGACGCCTAGAGCCATTAGTATATCTCAACGTCAGAGAGAATACCGACATGGGTTATGATAAAGTCAGGTTCGCCGGCCAGAACTTCCATCTTGAAGAACCTGAACTCGGTGTCGATATTGTCAAGTTTGTTAACAACTGTTCGAATAATCTTGTTCTTCTACTGGCAACAGGAATTAGCCACAGCATAACTGGCTAAATAGAAAATTTGCATACATCGAGGATGACTTGACCGATTAGGTATCTATAGGGTAGATACTCGTCGCGTAGGTTCATATGAGCTAAGCATGGAATTTTTGATAAGTTTGAGTCAACAAGAATCTGACCGGCCGACCTTACCAATATGTCCGTTGATGGAGAACGCAGTTGGTGACCCATCCCCAAGCTCGAGAGGCAGCACAGCTTTTAAAATTTGATCCGCCGTCCAGTACTCGTAGTCGAGGTCGATGTTGTGAGGTACCAAAGCTGCCGCCTGTGCCTCAAGGTATTCTCTAGCTGGAACAGGCAAGTGACCTGCCTCAACTCAGAGTCAGGCGGAAAAACAGTAATGTTACAAAACCAGATACCCGTTTCTTTCACCCCTAGCAGCAGGAGCCGCTTGCTATCATCTCCATCCTGACACTTGACAACATTGGTGATCTTCGGGATATCAAGTATGACGCCTCGAAGAGCGGATGACCTGAGCAACTCTCCCGTCTTGCGAGCATCAATTTTAGCAGCAAGGACAGGTATAGTGCGTCGGAAGAACAATCGATCTAGCTCCTTCATCCCTCTGTTTACCGGAGGATTTGTGTCTAGTGCAGCCATTGTGCAAGTCAGCAGTCGCCGAAAGATCATCATGTGATCTTCAGAGAAAGACCCATGTTTGGTTTTGTTGTCGTGCACAAGCGTTCTCCGTTCTATTTGTGCACGGAGATTGCCGCACTACCGCAAGCAACCTTAGTCCCCATAGGCAGACTACCACCGAAACCACCAAGGTGAGACTCACGTATCCCAACCAAGTGCATGTACAGAACAAACTGAACTTTGAGAAGCGTACCACTGGGTGACTCCCCGTGGCGGTGAGATGGCCAGTTGGCCAGATAAATGTTGGTCAGTCACCCGGATGTAATGATGTTC
>WSTJ01000841.1:0-17500 GCA_019623705.1 Ceratobasidium sp. 428
TCGTTCTGGCGAGGGGTTTGGTCGATAACAGCGACTAGGTACTGCCAGGATTCAGGCAACGATGCAAGTAATTGACGAATGAATTCCAGTTCAATGATTGAGCGGCTGCCCTCGGCCATCAGGGCAATATTCAGCTCGTCGTAGACCTGACGCAATGATTTAATGTGCTCTTCTAGGTCTTCGCCCTCAGACATGCGTAAGCCTGTAAATCTATTCCGCAGTAGCGTCATTGCGGCTGATTCGATGGTTTGGTAGACGTGTTCAAGGATCGTCCATGCCTCCCTGGCATTGGTGCAGCGTGCAACGTGTGTCATAGGTGAGCCCTCTATGCGTCGTCGTATAAGTCCTAGGGCTTGATGGTTCTGTTTATTCCATGTCTCAATATTGGTTTGTTGCACAAGAGGTTGTGTGCCTCCGGGAGTCGCAGTCCCAACGGCAGCGCCAAGTACGGGTAGCCGTAACGTTCCGTTAACGATGGTCATAAGCTCGGTTTCCTCAAACATGTCGGTCATCTGAATCTTCCAGATCGGAAAGTTCTCACGGCCTTTCAACGGCGCTATTTTAAAGGTATTGTCCGATATCGTATTGACCATTGTTCTAATAGAGTATTCCCACGGTACGTAGTATACGAAGGGTTGATGGTATGGAGTAGGTGGTGGTGTAGGATATGCGTCGGCTAATTCAACGAGAGTGCTGGCGTTAAGTTCAGCGAGCGCGGCGCGTATGAGTTCAACGGCTTCAAATGCAAAGAGGTAAAGTTCGCTTGATAAATCGTCGTCGTCGGTTGCAAACGATTCGTTGAATGCGTTAACGGCGTCTAAAACGTCTGGATATACGGGGTTGGACGACGGTAGAGTGTGTAGAAAGTATTGTAAATCTTGTAGAAAGTCAGGAGCGTAAGATTCGACGGCAAACCACTCGTCGAAGTAATAATTGTCGTCGATAACAGAAGTGTCGACGAATCCGGTAGGTTTGGGGTCAGCGAATGAAGGCTCAAGTCCGAATGATGTATCGTGAGCAGAGTCTGAATGCGAGTGCGAGTGTTCAGACACGATGGGCAATTGGTAAGTGATATAGTACTGCTATAGGTTGCGAGCGGGGCTCATAACCTGTTGAGGATTATACCGAAACGTTCGGTCACTCAAGAGCTGTGACTTAGCAAGTCGAGCAGTGGAAGTGGGGATTGCGATGTATTCGTAGGACGATGTAAATACAGTGAATACAACAGCCGTTAAATAGACGAACGGATAACGAGGCAGTACATGGCATAGTAAGCCTTTCAGCATAATGAGTCAACGGGTAACGAACGCGTAAGTGTACACGTATGCGTACGCGTAAGTATACGTGTACTTCCTTCCTAATCTATCTCTTCAACATACCGCAAGTCCTTCAAGCCTATACCTGCAGTAATAAAATAATCCACCCGAACAACGTTACCGGAACACTCTCTGGTGCGATCGTTCTCGTAAACTGCACGCTGGAGCGAGCGCGATTTACTTCTAAGGAGGGTAAGACGGAGTTTCAGTTCTATGCTAATTTGGTCAAGGTTCAAGTTCTGAAACTCGCGCCACCGGTCAAGCTCGCCACTACCTGCAAGCGTAAGCATATTCATAGCTACGGACCGGACGATGGATCTGGATCGGATGGTCGATCTTCTGATAGACCAGCCGCAAAACGGCCCAAACTCGTCTCCGCCCTGTAACTGGTTGCTGCTGAACGAGTAAATTGATCTCGATACCCCTGGTTTCGAAATCGACGAGTCTGTTTCTTCCGTTTTTTTTGACTGATATGATTGATAAAAGATTGATGAAATTTGCCTGCGCTGTATACACGAGCGAGCTTCCGACTGATATGATGTTCCCGATTCCCTTGTATATGACCGCTATCACCTGTTTCAGCCTGGGTATTATCTTTCTCCGTCAAGACCCCCTCTCAGCACGACTATGGTACCGTGTCACGACCTTGCCGGCACGGTGACTTCATTCATCAAGATACATGTGAGTTTTCAACTTACCGATAGGTGCTTGGGGTCCATCCCGGGGGGGATTCGACCCCTATCTCACCCTCATCATGTACCTTATGACCATAGTAAGATAACGATAATGTCTACAACGCGCACCACAGTCAATATATCATTAAACATTGGATAGGAGTACGGGGTTCGACGCTTACCTCGTGCTCGTCACACGCCGTAAGACTATGGTTAGAGAACGATAATGTTATCGTCAGCGCTGTCGTCAACGTATCGTCAAACGTCGGGCCGTACAGCAAGCGTACGGGAAGCGATACCTTGTTTGTGCTCATCACGTACCATATGACTATAGTCAGAGTACGATACCCATTACTATTCTTGACGTATCGTTGAACACCAGGCAGTATAAGTGTACAGCGTTCGATACGCTACTCGTGCTCATCACTCGGCGTATGACTATAGTAACTGAACGATAATTGTCAATACCGTTAAAGTATCGCCAATGGTTTCGTAGTGGGGTAAGGATACGAGAGCTAACCGTTGCTACGCGGTCATCATGCGCCGTAAGACTATAGTAAGTAAACGATAATTGTCAGTATCGTCAAAGAATTGCCACTAGTCCAGTAGTAAGGTAAGAATACGAGAGCCGGTCGTCGTTACGCGCTCATCACGCGCCATATGACTATGGTGAGGAAACGATAATACTTACTATTGTGAAATTATTGTTGAACGTGCGGCGGCAGGGTAGATATCTGGGCTCCGGCCGCTCTTTCGGCCGCGTCGTGCGCCGTATGACTATAATCATAGAATGATAATGGCACGTACCGTTTTATTGTTAAAGTATCGTCGATGGTCCAGCGGTAAGGCAAGGATACGAGACCTAACCGTCGTGACGCGGTCATCACGCACCGTATGACTATGGTGAGGGAGTGATAATACTTACCATCGTTAAATTGTCGTTGAATGCGCGGGGGCAGGATAGATATACGGGACCCGACCGCGCTTTCGGCCGCGTCTTGTGCCGTTTGACTATAATGATAAAATGATAATGGCACTGCATACCGTATTATTGTCACCATATACTCAAAAGTACGGAAGCCTGGTGGGTCAACAGGATTCAGTACTGCGTCCGTGCTCATCACACGCCGTGCGACAATAGTTAAAAAACGATAATACTTACTTTCATCAAAGCGTTGTTGAATGCGCAGCAGCAGGGTAGGTAGAACGGGATCTGACCCCTCTTGTGGGCGCGTCAGGCGTGTTACGTTGAGTATTGTGATATGATAATAGTATACACATGTCGTACTATCGTCAACGTGTCGTCAGATGTCAGGGAGCGTGGTCTGTCCACGGGATTCGATGCCGTGTTCGTGCTCACCACACACTATATGCATGTACTATAATCATACAGTAGTCACTGTATGACAATACTCACTATCGTCATCTAGCGGTTACCGTATGACAGTTTTCACTATCGTCAAGATGTCGTCGAATACTTGGCGGCAGGGTGAGTATACGGGATTGCACCCCTCTTTCGGGTGTGTGAGGCGCCATATAACTATTATGATAGAACAATAACTGGCACATACCGTATTGTCATCAATGTATCGCCGAATGTCAGTAAGTATGGTAAGAGTATAGTAGCTAACCTCCGTCACGTGCTCGTCGTGCCCCGTATGACTATTGAGAAAGTATGATACTCACTATCTTCAAAATGTCGTTGAATGTGCAGCGGGTGGGTATGCCACGGGATTTGACTCTCCTTTCAGGCGCGTCGGGCACGGTATGAATATAATGATATAATGATAATATACATGCCGTACTATCATCATCGAATCTTCAAATGTCAGACAGTATGGTAGGCCTGCGGTATGACAATACTCACTATCGTCAAAGTGTCGTCGAATACGCAGCGTGATCGTGATAATACGGGACCCGACCCCTCTTTCGGCCGCACTGTTTACCGTATAACTATTATAATAGTTATAAATACACATGTAATACTATCGTCAATATTCTATCAAGTGTCAGTACGTCAGGTGGGTCTGCGGGATCAGATACCCATGCTTGTGCTTGTCGCGCTTTGCATGACTCTGGTGAGAGAATAATAATAATCACAACTATTTATTTATTGTAATAAATGACGCAGTACAATAAGATACAGGAACTATATGATTATAAAATGATCGTAACGTTGGCATGTATTGTACTATTATCGGAGTATTGTCCGATGTCGGGCAATATGGCAGGTCTGCAGGGTCTTGCACCTTACTCGTGCTCATTACGCACCTTATGACTATAGTAAGAAAGAGGCTATAATCGTCAGTATCGTCAAAGTATTGTCACAGGTCAAGCAGTACGGTAAGAATACGGGCACTAACTCCTATTACATGCTTATTATGCGCCATAGGACTATGTGGTTGAGATGATAATAACTGTTATCGTCAGGTGGTACATGCGGCTGACACATCGTTTAACGATACCGGCGTTGTTTCACTACCATATTCCACGCGCTTCAGTGGTCATACCCATAGCCAGCTGCGTTTTACGTCTAAAATCGGCTATCACGTCCATCTCCATCAATCTTCAACCTTACGCCGACCACCATGCCCGTCTCTCAAGCATTGCGCCCCACCCAGTATGCCCCCGGGAGTGCTGAACGTCCAATCCTGGTTGATTTGTTGGAAAATGAGGACGTCGCGCTGGAAGTTAAGGCGTTCCTAAACGCAGGCTGCGATGCATAGCTTACCTGCTCGCATCAGCTACGCCGATCCCCCTCGCGCAGGCACGTAGTAATCAAGTGGCGCATCTGCCGTTGCGCCCCATATCTCCTGCACACAAATGCAACAACCAAGGGCCGCATCCTCCGCCGCATCCCTCGCTGAGCTCGATCCCCCCTGAGTGCAAACGCGACAACCGTCGGAAGCCAGATCTATCATTACCCCCGGACTCCAGGATTGACTGTGTGAATGTGTACATATACCAGGGATTTTGCTGTGGCGACGCTCGCCGTGTTAATTACACAAAAATTTGAAGTTAGCGGCAAGTGTGGTTACTCCACGTCGCCGTGCTTTGACCACACAACCCGGTACAGTCTTTCAGTATTACTCTCAGCATACTTATGGAGCTTTGACGTTTATTGCTTTCACCTCATATACAACTTGGACAGCTGGTTAGAAGGCTGAGCGCTAGCTATATGTATGCATGTGCATATAAGCAATGAATATCATTATTCTTTCTCATGTTACTCTGATGAGGCATTTGATGTTAGCTACGGGTATCGTTGTTTCAACCATTTGGTTAGACAACACTGTAATGTGACAATACCCTCCGTTCCCCCGGTATAGTCATTTATTATCCTTTTCAACGTACTCACAAGGAGTCGATGTACATCCCCTTTTCCTTAGAGATGCAACATGGTCCAAATTCTAGAGTAGATGAATGCTAGTCTTGCGGTAAGGAGACCCTACCAAATAGTTTTGCGCATCAGTATGATGATCTAGTCACAAACCAACCCCCCGCGTACACTTACTAGTCTTAGTATAGTTATACTGATTACTTAGTTGTGACTGCGTACCCGCATCGATTTAACTTTTTTGCTTTGAGTAAGTTTCGTTATTGGGACGTCGGCATTTGTCGTGTATTATGATTATACAAATGTGATTACCCACACCATTGACCCACGGTGTCAAACTCGTCAAGTTGGTTCTTGATAGACTCTTAAGCATATGTTCTAGGGAGTAATGGGTATTCAATTGGATCGTGTATAAAACATGAAACAGAAAACATTAGGATGTACATTCTGGGGAGTGGGGAGTGGAGGGGTGGATACTCAATCTAATTGTGTATAAAACATCAAACATCAAACATCAAACAATCTTGAGAAAATACTGGTATCAATATATGAAAAATTTATCTGCGCCCTTTCGACTTGCGCTTCCCAGCGGCAGCTTCCTTTGCAGCAACCTGTGCAGCTTCAGCGGCACGCGTGGTGACAGCCCGAGTCTTGACTTGAGGTAACTGCGCGTTAGTGTCAGGAGCTGTGGTGAGTCGAGTCGATGCGCGCCGAGTAGTGCCACTAGCCTCAGCCGCATTGGATAGGCGAGCTGATGACTTGCGATTGGTGGGTGCCTGAGATGTTGGTGTAACGGCAGAGGACGAGGCGACAGACGGCACGGATGGCTCAACGACAGGGGCGACGGCAATGGGAGGAGTGGGAGGAGTGGAGGCGGTGGGGGCAGTCGAAGTGATTACAGGCAAGGTGGGCTCGACGGCGGGCATAGTGGGCTCAACAACGGTCAGGGCAGGCTCGACGACGGTCAGGGCAGGCTCGACAACCAACGGGGCAGGCTCGGCGACAGACAAGGCAGGCTGGAAGATGGTTGGATTGGGCTCAACAATGATTGAAGTAGGCTTGGCAACGGACAGGGCAGGCTTGGTAACGGACAAGGCAGGCTCAGCGACGGACGAAGCAGGCTCAACAACAAGAGCAGTGGTTTTGAAACCAGACGAAGCGGGCTTAGCGGTTGGCAAAGAGGAGTCAAGAGGAGACGCAACGGGAGCGGTGGGAGTAGCAGGTTGAGTGTCCAACGTTGGTGACTCGATGGGGATTTGCTGCGTAACCGGGTCGCTCGACAACACGTCCTCCATGTGGGTATCTTCGTCAACTATAGTTAATATATGTTAGCCGCGTAGAACTGGATTAGCAATGATGATGTTGCGACTTACTCACAGAGCGCTGGACCCTCAAGCGCGGGTTAGCCAGGTCTTTTGCAGCTTGAACTGAGGCAGCTGTATAAATATACATTAGGACAATGTACAAGCAGTCTATGGAGCTACGTACCACGTAGGCGGGACGGCTCCTGGGAGCTAGTCGGGTTTCCAAAGGCAAACCGCATCCCGGAAGACAAATGCTTCATGGGGAGAGGAATTGACAACATAAGGTTGTCCCAAAGAACCTTGCGTTTCTCTACCTGCTCGAGTTGGAGATCTGAAAACGCATCCGCCCAATCAAGCTGAGATTTAACGAGTCGATGAAGGCCTGGGAGGTCGTCAGGGAGTTCTCCGCGTAGCCAATTGCCCTGATACTTGTTGAGGTATTCAGTCGCCAACTCTTCGAAGGCAATGGCGTCGAGGTAGGTCCAACGGGCTTCGACCAGAAGTACACTCGACTTCTCTATGCGAATCTGGATGCGATCAGCTTCAGAGTAATTGCCACTCCGATGCCCTTGTTGCTCAAGGTCCTCGAGCCAACGGTTCAAGTACGAATAGAGAGAGAAGGCGTCGCGGAAGCAGTGTAGAACACGGGCATTGATCTCGAAGAGTGATTGGCTGAGAGACTCGGCACGCTCCCATCCAGCACGACGGTGGAGAAGATACTTTGTGAAGACAGGGGCAGCGGACTCTTTAGCCTTAGCAATGTGAGCTGGAGCAATGTTGAGGGGTTTGTCGTGGAGGTCACACAGTAGCTCAAGATCTCGAGCGGCAGTTGCCCAGGTTTGTTCCGCAGCGTCGAGCAGTCCAAAAGCGTGCACTACGCTCTGCGGTGGGGGTGGATCCTGGCGGTCAATCGTCTGGAACGATCCAAAGGCGTGGCTGCGCGTCTTCCAAGGAACTGCAAGGCGGCGAGGAGTGGACCTGGTAGGTTTAGGCTGGGTGTCTGTATTCAAGGTCAGGGCTTAGTATCTTTATATCAATAAACAAGTAATGGGACGAACCTTTGTTAAGGGTAAGCTCACGCGCCTTGACCTGGGCGCTCGAGGCGGCAATGGAAGTGGATGTCGATGGGGTAAAGTTGCGCCCGTCAGTGGGATCGTTGTAGAGCATGTTGAATTGTCCGGTAGCATTGCCATTTCCACCCTCCTCGCCGTCCTTCTCCTCGTCCCCTCCCTCCTCACTCGAACTATCCACATTCTCACCTGACTTATCCTTGCCCTCAAAGTCGGACTCCTCGTCAGACAAGCCGCTCTCACTCGTCTCAAATGAACGGTCCTCCCATCCCTCGTCTTCTCGCTGCTTGCCCTTGCCCTTCTTGTCCTTCCGATGTCGATGACGCTCCGCAGAAGTTGAAGGGATCTCCATCGTACTCGTGATAAGTTCGCGTAGTTCGGTGTCAACATCGTTGTCATCGTGGGTGGAGGGCAGACCGAGCGCGCGCGCTCCAGAGGTGCGTTGGAGGATCAAGATGCTATCCCGAAGGCGTTGGGCCAAGCTGTCCATCTGGCCAAGTAAATGGGGCCACTCGTTGAGAGGCAGGCGCGAGATATCGCAGTCGGTGGGAATTGGATGGGGGAGTTGTATATTGTACTTGACGGCCGCAAAATTGAAAAAAACCAAGATCAGAAGTCGAACTGGCCAAACGACACCAGTCTCGCCTCCCAAAAGCGTCCCGCTCGGCCCGTGAATAAGCGCGCCACTCTTGATCTGAGACTCGAGCCAAGTCTCGATGTGGAAAATAGTCTCTTCTATGCTTGTCGGCGCCTTGTAATAGATTTCGGCCCAGAAATTTTCGAAAAATGTTCGGACGGGAGAGGCGGGTGGAGTAGATGGTAAAACCTTTGGAGGGGGGACAGGGGCGCCCCAGTGGCCAATCTCGTTCTAAAATAATACAACGTGAGATTAGAACAATGCAAAAATAATCAGAAAAAGACTTACGGAGGCGGGGAGATGTGATTCATGCGTGTTGGTAAGTTGGACAAGGTTTTCGATGCGCTCGCGGTGCTCCTGTGGTAGAGCTGGGGTCAGCAACAAAATGGTGTCCTTCTCGGCACCATAGATCACTGATCGCGAGACCTCGGCACCAAACGGCAAACCCATCCATTCAGCCGGGGGAGTGGGCGCAGCGGACACAGCGGACGAGGGGCCGGTCTGGTCAAGGCGCATCGTGCCGGTGCGGCGGAAGAGGGTGTAGGCCATTGCTGCCTGCGAGTAGTTCATGCCGTCGATGCCGCCAACAGCGTGGCACTTGGTGATTGTGTCATGGAACTCGAGTATATAAACTTCTCGGCCGTCACGATTGACCAGCCTCCGGCTCGTCTCCTGACTGCTTGACGCATCAATGGGGTTGGGACCGGCGATGACTTGTTTGAACTGGAAGATGCAGTCGTCATCCGTCTCCCCAGACTGGCCTGTTCGAATGCCGTCCAACCAGGAGAAGGTGTTGCCACCCCTCATCGAGCCAGGGTCCATCCATGTCGCATCGGGTGGCATACGCTTTGGCTCGATCCACTCGTGTGGCATGCGACCAATTTCCTCCCACGGAACCTTGCCAACACCGCCCGCTTGAGCTATATTGTAGACAGTCAGGAGAGCCGTAATATTGTTGTATAATCATTTACGTACCCCACTTGTACTTAATGAAATCTCGGAGGAGCTTTCGCAGCCTCCACAACGGCAAGCCGAGGAAATCCGGGAGGAGTGGTCCGCCGCCGTTGTCCCAGTCAATAATGATATCAGCCAGCGGCGCGCCGCCCTCAACCTTGCTGCCTGCTGTGGCAATATTAAGTTATGTGGCAGGATAGCCGCATGGGGGTACTCACCAACTGACTCCTCAACGTGGGATTTGAGCGATTGCAGGAAGGTTGCGAGAGAGTCGGACTTGGCGAGGTCGCTTAGATTTGGGGATACAAGGCTAGAACAAATATTTTGAAAACAAGTAAAGACAACACCAGATGATGCTTACCTCCTGAGTCGGAAATGGCCCTCACTTGGCTCGGTCAACAACTGGATGGAAAGACGAACGTTGGCTTTTTGGGCTGCCTCGGCCATCAATGATTGAATCGTAGAAACAAGACTATTAACGTATCTACACAAACAAAACATATTAGTAACAATATATAACGGGGAAAAAAAGGAAGACGTACCGATCACGAGATATGGGATCAGTCAGTGTTGCGGCTACCTACTCGACGCTCAATTCGTCCTTGGCGGCATCCTTCCAGCGGGTTTGTTGGTCGAGCGGTAGAGCCTTGAATACACGGCTTGAATAAGAGCGGAGCTGGCTCAACGAGAGTTTTTGGCCGACGAGCTCGGGTGCCTCTTTGACAAGGATCGCTTGGAGAGCGGCATCATGCTCCTCGGGGCATGATTTCCGGTAAGTATTGAGTCCGTACGCCTTAGTCCGAACGAGGACTTTGGGGGCCTTTGCACGAGAGTCACGTTTACTGCGGTTGCCGAAGAAGTTATAGATTTTCTACGGGAGGTGGGAGGAAGTCGGCGTTAAGCACAAGCACTGGCAACAAGATTACATAAGCTGGGTAAACAACTTACATCGCCCAAATTATCAATGAGCCATCGTACATCCTCGTTGTTGAGATTGAGACCATAGAAGAAATGTGGAATAAACTTGTTCACGACGAAACCATGATTCCAAGTCGTTGCATTGGCCTTCCGTTTACCGCGCTTTGCAACATGGGACTTGAACTCGGGGATGAAATCATTGAGGTACGCCTTGTGGGTGTAGTCAAGTTTGACAGGAAGAAGTGCGGCGGCGGCAGACAGATCATAGTCGTCGTCATCAATAACCTTCTTGGACGATCCAGACGGGATAGCTACAGAGCCAGACGGAACAGCTGTTGAACCGGTTGGGACGGGTGTCAACCTGGGTGTCGACCTAGGCGAGGGACTGATCGGGATAGGGGAGTAGCGATGCGAGGTCCGCGAGGTTTTCTCCTTCGGCATCGTGTAAAGTTAAAAAATAATAGTAATAAGTCAAGGGGGGCACATGAGGATGCGATGGCGAAAGAAGGGGGAAGTTGACTTAGTGTGCAGGTGAGGAGGTTGGTTATATGCAAAACCACCGTAGTCACATTATTATCATCCTCATCGGACAAATAACCAATCTGTCATGCGTAGCGTGTAGATTATCTTGCAGCTTTTCGCTCCACGCAGCCATATGGCAAGAAATCATGGTGAAACAATACTCCGAGGCTTGCGTCAGGCCCAAGTTGGTGAACAACGCGCATATAATCTACGCGAATGATCAATCGCATGACTATGGCATTGCCCTCGGTCAAATTACAGCACGAATAACACCATACCAAAAACGGTAATTGATCTTGAAAATGGGGTTTGCTCACCTGGTCTTTGATGTTTTACCCCCAAATTTTACGCTGAGGGGAGAATACTGATGCCTATAACAATGACTCATGTCGCGATTCAGTCAAGCAATCTTTGTAACTTGGGCAGGGAGCATGTGACAACACAGGGGCTCATACGCCAGTGATGATACACACGCAAAATGACGGTACACATGAAATGACGATACTCACATGAAATGACGATACTCAGAACAATACTAAGGTTTCAAAAAACATACACGTGGAGAAATAACGTGGGAGATAGGAGCAAGGAAGGCCGAGACCGGGCCAATAGCTTTTGCAATGGTGGTCTCGGTGTTCTACCCGCGACGCATGATTGAGTAGGTGAGTGAGTTCTGCGGTGGAGCTTGGTCCTAGTCTGGTTTACCCACAACGCCTTATGGGTTGGAACCAGGGCAGTTTGTGACCGGTGATAGAGCACAGGCAACGTGAATGCTTGAGTGCGTACAGCCGCACTTCATTCAACCAACCAGTAAGCCAATCAAAGTGTCAGCACATCGCATATGTATGTCATTCACTGTATGCCACTAGTTGCCAAACGAGTTAGATATATGCGTACAAATAAAGTATGATACCTATCCTATGAGCCACCCGAGCAAAAAACTGTACACGTGTGAGCACCTAGTGTATAAACAGCGTATGCTGCAATGTAACACTGCTCAACGGGTCTTGGGGCCCCAACATCGTAATTTAAGGTGAGATCACACGCACTTAACACTGACCATTGACGCACTTGCGTTGCATGCTTTGACAAGCATCAATCTTTACAATATTGTTAGCAAATATGTTGTTCCGACCTTAGAACTACACTGCTACTTCTACCTACGAAGTGTGCAGGAGTGTAACAACGTGCCGCTTGATATCATGTACATTTCTTTCTTTGATTAGTACCTGTGTGCAATGATTGTTTTCATCAGCGCTCCCATATGTGGTGTACCAGCGAGCTGCCGCTCATATCCCATGCCGGCGCTGCTTAGCTGCGGTGACATAGCTTATCCGACCAGTCAATTAGACGTGTATTGATCGGCGTTATACCGCCGATCTCTCACTTGATTGGCAGTTAGGCACAGTCCTTGAGGATCGGCGGCATACTTGGCCGGAGTTTTAACAACTGTGACGTTACCTGTATGATGTGCGTGGTCAGCTGTGTGGTAAGGTATTGTAAATAAAGAAAATAATAACCTTGCTGCGCCGCGTGATTGTGATTGTGAAACGCGACATATACCAGGGATATGCGTGGGTTTTGCAAGAATGTGCTTTTCTAAGGTAGGATAGTACCATATCAGTTTGTTTTTCCCTTGTCCTGGTTGCCCGGGTGCAATAACACCATAAATATCTCTATAAATCCGATCAGCGTCGGTGCAGTGATTAACTACGAGGGGGTCAACGGTTCGCACATGGCACGATGTTTTGTCTCTACGGACACAGGACTGTTTGCTAACCACAAATGGGTAAGAAGACAACCTATATGCGCCGCATATACCGAGTCGAAGCGGTTGAAGTACATTCTGTATCATCAAAATCTCAGTAACATACATGAAGATGATGATATACATGAAATGATAGTACTCTAAGGCTGGTTCATTTGCAAATTGTTCAACTAGTTTACGCCGTGTTATCATTGGCGCAGAACTAACTTTTCACCTCATTCACGCCTAACCGCTAAAATGTCCTCGAAACGCGGCCACTGCACTATCGAAGGCGCCGGCTCATCTAGAGTTACATTCCAGATTGAGCACATCGACGAGAACACACCTACCTCAAAAAAGGCGAAGACTCGCCAAGATAACCGACGCCGAAAAGCCGTCCCAAAAACTATTGATTTTGAGGTAAACGGCTCGCTGAAGTCCCACACTCACGAGCATACCTCGCAGACTGAAGCGTTGGTCAGTGCGGAACTCAATGCCCAGGCAAAGAGCAACGTGGACGACTTATTTACAACATGGTTGGATAAATTTCAGGCACTTTTGCGTGAGATTGAGCCGGTGCAGCCTGTAGAGGAGACCAATCAGAGCTCCCAACGAAAGGTACGTGAGCCCAACAGTAAAATAACCGTAGCTCACGACGCTGATGCACCCAAGAAGACGCCAAATTATTATCTTCGCCAGTGGCAAACACGCCATTGTGACTCATATGTTCAAACGATGTTTGATCGCGAGGAACCCCCTACAACAAGGCTCTGTGATCTATGCCAGGTGTCAAGCGACCGTTTATATCGTTGCAATTTTTGCCTGGGTCAGTGCAAGATGTGCAAGTCTTGTTTAATCTCTTCCCATCGCTTTCAGCCGACACATCGCCCTGAAGTTTGGGACGGGGGTTGCTGGAAAGAGGCGCCACTACATGAGCTTGAGCTGGTGCTAAATCTTGGACACTGCGGGGCAGCGTGCGGCCTGAGCAAGTCCTCAAAAGCGCTACTGGTCGGCGACATTCATGGATTCACTAAGATACATGTTCGCTACTGCAAGCATCCCGACGCTCAACCCCCGGCACTTCAACTCATAAGTGCTGGGCTTTTCCCATGCTCTGATAATCGCCCGGAGTCTGCGTTTACACTTAAGCTGCTTGATATGGTTGATGCGTTCAGCACTGTTGGACGAACCTCTTGCCACAAGATATATTCGGTACTGGCGCGGATTACGAAACCCGGATTTCCTGGTCACGTGAAAGACCGCTACCGCGAACTCTTAGCTGCGTACCGCAAGTATCTGCATGTTATCAAGCTACGCCGCGCGGGACACCTATTTCAGCCACACCCCAACTTGGACGTGCACCCAGGCGACCAAGCATTAGACTGCGTGGCATGTCCACGCCCTGGCTTCAACTTTGACTGGAACGAGGTTCCGAAGAACCAAAGGCACGTATTTATTGTCATTTTACAAGTGAGTTACAGTACTAATGATAATAATCAACATATAGGCAGTGGTTCAGAGCATGGTATAGCTACGATGGAAACTTCCGAAGCTATCGGAAAAACAAGAAAGTCGACGCTGGCGACGTTTGTTTTTCTGATGGCCTTGCATACTTCCCCCCTAACGAGGAGTACACGGAGTGGGTCAAGGCACAACCGGAGCCCAAAAAAGCAGAGGTAAGTACTGCCTACTATTCACATCAATATTGGTCAAAATTGACTAAGCTTGTACTAGGCAAAACCGGCGTGCGACAATCACAAAGCGGCCAAAGACAACTCTGTGAAGGCCACTGGTTGCGATGTTACGGGGGTCGGCGCATTTACGTGTGGGAGCCACAGCTGTGTTGCTCCTTGCGGTATGGTGAACTTTCTTAAGGGAGAAAGGTAAGCACTGTTGTTCGTATCGTTATTTTGTTGACTTATTACCCTAAAATGATAATGTAGGCAAATATATTGCGATTTTGCATTTGCTGCCATGTACAAATACGTCAGCGTGCGCGGCTGGCTTCCCATAGGCATGACCTACAACATCTGGTGCCATTGGTGGATTAATTTTTTTCGACGCGCGCAAAACCTTCCACCTCTGTACGAGCTCCCCGCCGACCTTGACCTGACTGGCGCAATCGGAAAATGGCATCTTCTTGGCCATATCCGGGTCTGCTGGGTTTGGTTCTCGCTTGATTTTATTGCGTTTGTAGGTCGGCTTGAAGGCGAGGGACCGGAGCGCGTTTGGGCACATTTTAACGAGCATTCGGGCAGTACGTCAGAGCAAGGGCCAGGCCTACGGATTGACAACATAAATAACATTGCCCACGACTGGAACTTCATGAAGGCAATTGAAATGCGTGAGTGATAGATACCTTCTTAACTTATAAGCACAATTTTTACTTATTGCGCGCTAGACCTAGCTCTTCCGACAAGGTTTCGTGATGCCAAAAAGTCGTTTGGACGCGAGCTAAAGGAGCACAACAACACAACGGCCAGCCTTCCCCGCAAAGCAATTCTGGATTGGGAGCTGGAGTCGATCGTGCCTGAGGAGAAGGATGGGATTTGGACTAGCCCTTTCATGGACCCAACCATAGACGGTAAGAGTGCATGCTTATAGTATCAGTAACAAATATATATTTATTATTTCATTATAGGTGGCTTCCAAGAGACGGTACAGGAAGAGCGTGAGAGCGAGGCAAAATCGGTGGGCGGAGGTGGAAAGCGAAACGGTGCGGTTCGATGGGTGGCCGAAGCAATCGAACTGGAGCACAGCGTGTGAGCTTTTATTTTCTCGTTGTTTACACACAATCACTAATATCTCATTCAGACAAGCACTGCAAGACGAGGAGAAAGCGCTCGGCCCGAAACCTACCCCAAGGCAAGCCGAAAACATCAATTCGAAGCGCATTAAAATCCGTGACCGAATTGTTGCATTTACGGAGAATCGATCAATCCATATGCTTGATATCGGCGACGCGGACAAACCTCGTCCGATTGCATTTATTGGCGAGGACGGCGAATGGACCAACCCAGTGGACTTAGGGCTGCCGTCATCGTACACACGCACTGCCTTGGCCGAGGCTGGACTTGTGCCAATGGCGGATCTTGAGAGGAAGCTTTGGCGCGGGGCGTGCAAGGACGCGTTGGAGTCCGTAAAGCGAGAACTTAGGGGGAAATCGGCCGCAGTCAAGCACAAAGGAACTCAGAGTGGGACTGTTGCTGTTACACGGGCCGAAGCCGCAATCCGGGCTCAAACGGCTAAGATTCTCAAATCGCGTTGGCGTTATCTCAATTCTCGTAATGCGCTACTTCAGCTTGAGCCAACTGAAGATGATCTCGACCATTACCGCAATCTTGAGCTGACAGACCTCACGCCTCTCAAGGAGTACTATGCATACTACGCGGAAAATATCGGGCATGGAAAGACAACAATGTCTTGGATATGGAGGTCTACGGTCGCTCGGAATGTGACCGAATGGGAAGTTGAAGGTGAGTAACGTTCACAATGATTATATTTGATACAATATAACTTGCTGTTGTCCACTCAGCTCTAAAAACCGAGTGGTTTAGGTCTAGAGAGCGCTACAGACGCTGGGAGGAGCAGCTAGTCATAACAAAACGCGAGATGGTAATGAGCATCCGATCATTCCAGTCTCACCAAGAGATTTGGGAGTGGAAGGCTTGTAATGGGCAGGCAACACCGGGAATGAGGGCTTATGCGTGCCGAAGGAGTCGATTTTTCGCTGAGCTCTCGCGCCAAATGCTAGATGCTTGTCTTGAATACTTAAAGGTACGCTTAAGGTTTAATTGTAACTTGTGTTTTGCTTATTAGTATACCCGTTGAAGGACGATATTGTTTCTTTACCTTGGGCGGAAAAATGGTTGGCGGCTAACGTGTCTGGTAAGTAATTCAATGACTTCGCAGACAAGATGCTAACTCTAACGTATTCCTATGTAGATGGCGCTCTCATTAGGCCTTGTATTTAATTGGTTGTCTTATCTTATTATCTATTTATCAGATCATCTGAGATCGTGTCGCGTGTTTGATCATCTAGATCTATACCACTTGACAGGTAAACACATGCTAACCATGTGCTTCGCGCTCCCTCACCACCACCACCACCATCCTACTTGACATCGCCTTCAGTCTTCACCATACTGTACGTGTCAAACCTGATCCGAGTATCAAGGTTTTCTGGTCCAACCAAGGTAAGCAAAGTTTCTATGTTCATTTACCAGGTGCTTTGCACTGTCCGTTGGTTCACGTATCGTTTCAAACAACGTGTCAGGGTCAATATGCAACGAGGAGGCCGGTTACGGAACGACTCTGCGCTGAGAGCGCTATGTGAAGGGCTGGAGGGAGAAATCTTTGGTCCGGGAGGTTACGATGAGGTGAGTATGCTCGGTTACTACAAACAAGACAAAGGTACTATTGACTATGCACAAAACCAAAGTTCATTGCCGGTGTTGTTCGCAACATACATGACAGCAACGAGACGCACTACGCTGAACACAACAACGCTGGTAGTGGCCGTACTTTGCCAAAAGTTCGTCCTGCGTTGCCCTACTACCGGCTCGCCTAACAGCCAAGCCCTTACTTTCTAGGTACAAGGAAGAACCAACACTGTATCCGCCAAGTCAATCTCCACAGCGAAAAAGAAGAAGGTGAGATATGCCTGTGTTCAAATAGACTTACCCAATCACATTTTACCTAAACTACAGATATCGCCAGGTTTGATCATCGCCTCGCGTGGTGCGGCTGCGCCCGCATCCGTAAGTCCGAAAAGATTGAACGGTACTTCATCGCTCGAAGGTGGTCAATCTGCCGCGAGTGAACAAGACACCATAGGCGCCTGCGGCCGACAACCCGGTGTGTTTGTGGTGCCAGTAGCAGACGAGCCAACCACACCACCTGGCATCTGTTCACCGGCGTCCCAACTTAGTCAGCCGTCTACCTTCGCATCGACAGTTCGCGCCAGTTCAACCATCTCGTCCATTTCCCGTTCTCGCTCCCTCTCCCGTCGCAGATCCTGT
>WSTJ01000842.1:0-17496 GCA_019623705.1 Ceratobasidium sp. 428
AATATTCAAGCTAACCATATGTCAATAACAGCATGCTCGCCAACACCGGAAACCCGTATTAAATACGATTGTTTTACACTCTCTCTTAATTTTGGGACTTAGGCTTTACTGCGCTCCTTTTGGACTTTGTTCATTCTTTTTTTGAGGGCAATGTGTGGATATTTCATGGGATGGACTTGATCGTTTGAAGTGTAATAGTCACTCTTTTGTTGGTACCTAGTCACGACTTGAACGTTCATTTTTGGTGGCGATGGCCGATATGAACGTTGGACAGTCGGTATAATCTAGTCATTTTACAGTCCTTTTCGTGAGTCGAGCGTGAAGTGGATGTATGCGCAGTCATGGAGCGCCGATGGCTCCGGGGGCTCGTGCTTTCTTGGTAGCTGTTTCACGGTCACATTTTTCCTAGTGCTGTTCTGTCCCGCGATGTGTGCAAGATCGTATATTTGGACCAATCCCATGTGGGTTTTTGACATGATTGAGTAGCTGTCAATGGTCGGCGGTTAGACCATGTTTATCAAAGATATCATAATTCATTTATCTGGGTAACAAATGAAGCTCCGTGAGTTTGGTCAACTTCTTGGACGTCAATGCACTTCGCGCTCTGACGATCGCCCGCAGCTCGGGGCTTCGCAATGGACATCAGGTAGTTGTACAGCTAGAATCCAGACAAACGCGAAAATTACTCGATCGGGTTTGACATGCTTTGAGACTTGTCAACTATAGACTTTGTCTCTTGCCGGGAATGTCCACCAACACGATATAAGAAGGGCAAAGGGGGATCTTGTCCAGCAGAGCCTTCGTGTTCGCCTCTCTCTGTTCTCCTTCCACTCCTTTCCATCCTTTCATACCCCATGTTTGACTCGGCAGCAGCTATCGCCGCCGCGGCTGCGCTCGCTTCCCTAATATCCCCTGCGTTGGCCCAGTGGACACTTGCGCCTGGAGGACATACTGGAGTGTAAGTCGATCCATGAAGCAATCTCCTACTTTTGAGGTTTAACAATGGTCTGACGCTTCCCCCACTAGCGGCGCGATGCAGATGTCAGTCGCTAGCCCCACCAATGTCATCATTATCGACAAGCTCGAGCAGAACCCTCTGCATGATCAGAACGATCGGCCTGTTTGGGCGTCTATTTATTCGTTCAAGTCTAATACGGTGCGACCCTTGCACTTGACAACCAACAGCTTTTGTGCGACGGGCACTTGGCTCTCGAATGGCACTTGTAAGTCCTCAGTCGTTCCACCAGCGTTGACAGGGGGGAGGTGCTCGCCGGGACTTTGATCCTTAGATCATGTGGGCGCTGAGTCTGGAACTACGGCCGAATAGTTGGAAACTCGTATTTACATGTTTTACAGTGGTCAATATCGGAGGTAATCCGATGGTCTCGAGCACCAATACCAGTGCAGCCAATGGGCTTCAAGGTGAGCTCCGATCTACTTTTAATCCTGCCTAATTTTCTCGCCTCGTGGCTGCCTCTCCTGTCTCACGGCCTCGTTCCATGTGGAAGCCAAGCCTATTCTCTTCCGATCAGGCTTGAAGATCGAGACTAACCCGAGTACCTTTTTGGAACTATAGCAATGCGGATGTTCAACTCGTGCGAAGATACCGAGAATTGCGATATGCATGAATGGCCTAAAGTGGGTGGCTCTTTTGTTTGTATTCCGAGTCGGTGATTGAGCGATGTGGTTGGGAATACAGAGGGTTCGACTTACCTCCTCTCGATGGTATCCCTCCTCTGTACGGCTTTCGGACGGTTCTACCATGATTTTGGGTGGCGCACAAGGTGGAAGCTGGACCAACTCTCAACAGCTGAACAATCCGTCGTTGGAGTTTTTTCCGCCAAAGAATATGAATGGGTACAACGGTGTGTCAGAGGACATTTGAAATTCGCGGCTAGTACTAACTTGTCCCGATAGGCCTGCAAGTCCCGTCTCAGTTTTTGCAAGATTGTGAGTCGCACCTAACTTATATTTCTCGGATATGGACACTCATGATGATTATATGCGTCCAGCACTGCCACACAACCTGTTCCCCATCATGTTGTTAGTCTAAATGAACCCTTCTTTTCTTTGGTAGTGAGACTAACTCAAAGCTTCTAAGCTTGCTTCCAGACAACGGAATTTTTGTTGCCGCGAACAAGTTAGCCAGTAGGTCATAATTATACCCGAAGTAGTCCTATCAGGCATTTTCAGTCTGATGCGAACACTTTCTTAAGTGAAATACAACTGGCAAACCAACACCGAGAATCGGCTGCCAAACATCCCCAACGGCCAAACCGTAACGTACCCTATGAGCGCTGCTAGTATGTCTTCCGTCTACTTGAAGGTTAATCTGGATTCACTGATGCGCAATCGTTTTATAGGCGTGCTTTTGCCGCTTAGATATAAGGATAACTACAGGCCCGAAGTGTTGATGTGTGGCGGCTCGGAGCTTCCGTATGTTTTTTCTAGGACAGACGCATTTACGCTAAGACTAACTGCCGCGCATATAGGGATACAATGAAGGAGAACGAAGTCAGCTCGCAGTCTCCGACAAGCAAGCAGTGCTCCCGTATGGCGCTTGATGATGCCGGCATTTCAGCAGTACGGAGTTTTAGTGCTCTCTTGTCCCGTTATCTTCTGACAAGAATATGAACCATTGTAGGGATGGCAGACAGAGCAAATGCCTGAGGGTCGTGGTATGTCGCTCGTACTAAATAAATTCGTATTATACTCATCGAGAAGTCCTTTTTTTGCTTTAGTTATGACCGAAGCTGTAATCCTCCCTACCGGCCTGATTCTGACTATAAACGGCGCTAAGACCGGGGTGGCTGGCTACGGCAACGTTCCCGACCAGGTCGGCTCCTCGAACGCCGATAATCCAGCATTTACCCCTGTATTGTACGATCCCGATGCGCCTGCAGGAAGTCGTTTTAGCTCAGAAGGGATGCCGACAAGTAATATCCCGCGTATGTACCACTCGGTTGCGTGAGTTAGTTTATATTTTATAGACATAGCTGGTTTGACTAACTTATACCCACGCATAGTACGCTCATACCGGATGGGCGTGTTATGATCGCTGGTTCGAATCCAAATCTCGATGTTGAGGAGAGGAAGTATAAGACTGAGTATCAGGTTGAATACCTTAGCCCAGTAAGCGCGCATACACCCTAGCCGAGATATCTGCTAATAGTGTCTTTTTGCAGCCTTACATGACGCAGGCTCGCCCAACATATTCAGGTCTCCCCGAGACGTGGAACTATGGGCAGGTCAGTTCGCTTCAACTTGCATCGAATCCTGGCCCGGGATCAATCAAGGCCGCACTAATGGACCTCGGGTTCTCGACCCACGGGGTTCACAGTAAGTCGCGTTTTCGTTCTGAATCAAGTACCGTGTTGATAGACTGCCCGGGTGTAGTGGACCAGCGCATGGTCGAGCTTCCTTGCGAGCTGGATAAGGACGGAATGCACTTGAAGGTCACTGGTCCTCCAAACGCTGCTAGTACGTTTTGATTTCGCCGAGCCACAGCTGTTTAGCGTGTTGATTGCTATGCGCAGTTTATCCACCCGGAAGGGCATGGCTCTTCGTTATTGTGGATGGTGTTCCATCCGAAGCGAGCATGACGTTGATAGGAAACGGGAGCGGCCCGCCAGTCGACCAAGGCGCTATCGATAAGTATGCTCTCACTTCTTCAGCTGGCGTTGTGAATGAAATTGACTTTTTTTTGAACACAGCATGCTTCAGAACACCGGTGAACCATAATGAGGTGGTTTAGTTCGTTTGATCTATTTTATTCATTTCGCTCGTGGGTCTGTTAATCGATTCGCTCATTCGAGATTAGAGTATTCTCCTCGGTAGAAAGTTATATTATGTGTGGTTCGGGCTGTAATTATTGTGCTTTTTCTGTGCCGCAAGCTATAATTTGGGGACTCATAGTGGGGGTCACCGTGAACACTGGACAGTTAATATAACTTAGCCATTTAACCTTTTTTTGATGTGTGATGATGTTTATTTAATGGATATTATGGGGTGTATGCGCATCTCTCGTGCAACAAATGTGGAGGCGACATGCTAGCGCTTCATTTGATAAGTTTTTGCCCGACCATGGGTTCATCTACCGAGGGATTTGTTCGGTGACGATGCAGGGTTATCGAGTTTGTCGTGTAGCGCGTGTTCGACGCGCTAAACGCGTTGGTTTGGGGCACAGAGCTGGCTAGTACAAAGTTGAGCCGACCCCATGGGGCCGTTTTGACGTGACATTGGTCCGTCTGTAGGACATAGATTGGGGTGACAATCGATTGTTTGAATGTGGCGATTTGTATATGAAACCCGAGCACAAAATTATTGCGGCTTCTTTTCGGCGTGATCCAAGACACAGCGCTCATCTATCAACTTCAAATCAAGTATGGATTAAGTTAGCACATCCAGAATGTATTGAGCGGAAATAACGCGTTGATGGACAATTGCACAAGTTATCGACAGCCTTTGTATACATCGGCAGATGGATGACATCATCACCCTTCTGGCCGAAGATCAATCGACCGATCAACCCTTAAAGTATCTCAGTTGTCGGGAAAAAAAGATATACTCCGAATATATGAAGAGCCCACGCAATCGGTTGATATATCCCTCCTCCGCCCTCCTCTCTCCATCCACCCGCCGCAGTTTCTTGGTTCCGGCCTAACTTTCGTCAATTCTTGACACCGACACTCATTTGTTCGTCATTTCTGCTCATCTACATTCGTTTCTCTTCGCTCCTGGATTTTATCCCAGTAATGCATTGGACTCGCTTATCTCTCGTTGCGCCAGCCTTACTCTCGTCAACCTATGCGCTATCGAACTCATGGACGTTCAAGGAGGTCGGAACCTCTGGAGTGTGAGTGTTCGTGGATCGTGCAGTCCAATTTTGGAGCTAAGCTCGGATATTAGAAATGCTATGCAGCTCGCCGTCCTCGATCCGGGAAATGTGATATTCATCGACAAACTCGAATCGAACCCACTGCGTACTGGCACCGGCAATCATGCCATGGGTGCTATCTATGAACTCAAGACGAATAAGATTTATTCTCTAGATGGGATTAAAACCAACAGTTTTTGCGCCGGTGGTGGCTTCCTCTCAAACGGCACTAGTACGTACCGGGCCGTGTATTTCTATGCTTGCTTTTGCTCATTTAAGTGTCTTCGTTTCGTTCGATTGTCACGTTCGGCAATGTGTTCTGTTCTTGGCAAAGTGGTCAACATCGGGGGCAACCCAATGTATGAGAGTGGTGGGACGACCGCAGATGACGGTTTGCAGGGTATCCGGTTGGTCCATCCTTGCGAGAGCAAAAAGTGCGAGGTATATGAAAATCCTGACGTGAGTTCTTGTTCATTGCGGTTATAGAGAGTATGCTAACCGAGATGAGTAGCGCCTAAGGCTCGCTTCCCCGCGCTGGTATCCTTCTACGTGTCGGTTGCAAGACGGTTCAATGATGATCATGGGGGGATCTATTGCAGGTGGGTTCTTTATGACGCTGTTTTGTGCGTCACCTCATTGCTACCGCCTGGATTACAGGTGATTGGACTAATAATCCCGGGATAAACACCCCATCATGCGAGTTCTTTCCTCCTAAGGATAAAGGTGTGTAGCTATCTAGCTATTGCGACATTTTACGACTCATTGCTGAGTCATATGCAGGTCTCCCGAGACCTATATCATTTCTAATAGATTGTGAGCGATTTACGTCTAATCATTGAAGCAACCTAACAAGAACCGGCTAGCTATGCCCCATAATCTGTTTCCACATCTGATACTCCTTACTAACGGTCAGGTCCTTGTGCTCGCTAACAATATGGCTAGTGAGTTGTCGATGATCGATGCGAAATACGTCGCTAATCTGCCTATAGTGATGTATGACTGGAAGACCAATCAGGAGACTCGGCTACCCAACCTTCCCAACGGCCAGCGGTGTACGTATCCCTACAGTGGTACGGCTACGTTGCTGCCTTTGAACAAAGAAAACGGCTATGCGTCTGAAGTGCTTGTATGCGGTGGTTCTCATGCCTCGTATGATCTTTTCAACCCCTACTAGCCAGCACCTGATTAATATTGTTTTATAGAAACGAGACTCCGCAAGGTCTCAGCACGCAAACGCCAGCCAGTAGTCAGTGTTCACGTATGGTGCTCACTACGGAAGTGATTGCCAAGGTCTGTTATCTACACTGTTCTAGGCGATACTAAGCTAATGCTGACGCATTTCAACTCTTGAATTTCTGGTATTGTTTTTAATAATTCGGTACTCTGTGCGGTTGGTGAGATAGGGTTGGCAAGTTGAGACGATGCCAGTACCGCGTAGTACGTCCGACCGCTCCACTCAACAGTTCATCCTGTTGCTCACAGCTTCATGCTGGTTTTTTAGCGATGCATAGCAGCATCCTGATGCCCGATGGCCGAATCTTGATGATCAACGGCGCTCAAACCGGCACGGCTGGGTACGGCAACGTCCCAGACACGATCGGCCAGTCAAATGCGGACAACCCAGCGTTTCAGCCTGTGTGGTATGACCCCAATGCAGCAACTGGTCAACGTTTTTCGACCGAAGGGTTGCCGGCTTCGACTATTCCGAGAATGTATCATTCTACTGTGTGCGTACTTTTAGGAACTTCTTTTTGGTTTCAAAACACTGAGTGATCAGACGAGTAGATCGTTGCTGTCGGATGGTTCAGTTATAATCGCTGGATCAAACCCGAATTTGGATGTCTCAAC
Source organism: Ceratobasidium sp. 428 (assembly GCA_019623705.1). Taxonomy (NCBI): domain Eukaryota; kingdom Fungi; phylum Basidiomycota; class Agaricomycetes; order Cantharellales; family Ceratobasidiaceae; genus Ceratobasidium; species Ceratobasidium sp. 428. The sequence continues at coordinate 6,725 of WSTJ01000842.1, forward strand.
TCAGAAATATCCTACCGAGTATCGTGTTGAGGTGTTTTCGGTATGCTTGCCCTTGGGGTTGTAAAATGGCTACTGACTGGCTCTATAGCCCTTCTTCATTCTTGATAAGCTTCGTCCAGTACTTACCGTACTTGATCCAATACTCGACTACAAAAATACCATGAAGGCTCTTCTGAAGATACCCGGACTCCGCACGCGTAGCCTAACCGATCCGCCAAGTATATCCGTGGTTATAATGGATCTTGGGTTCTCGACCCACGGCGTGCACATGGACCAACGGATGGTTAGCCTTGACTTCAAACTGCAGATGCTCGGAAAAGTTGGAGAGCCAATGTTGACCATCACCGGGCCGCCAAACGCAGATAGTGAGTCTGAACTTGGCGAATCTAGGATGCGAGTTGATAGGTTTGCCAGTCTATCCTCCTGGCCCCGCCTACATCGCCGTTTTGGTCAATAAGGTAGTTTCTCCCATGTGCAAGATCCTCATCGGAGACGGAAAAGGCCCGCCAGTGAATCAGGGTGCTATTGATAAGTGAGTCTATCGTCCGGTCTTGAGAAGTCCGCTGATGTCGCTTGTTCAAGTATGCTTGCTCATAAGCCTGGCCAAAGCTAAGGACTTGGACTCAATCTATTCTTGGACACTGTTTCTTGTATTTACCACTTGAATGCGCCCTTTTGATGTTAGCAAATTGAAAAGCACACTTTATTCACGGACTCTAGTTTTTTCTGGTAGCAGCTAAATAGTATAATCTATCTTGGTTTTGTTCGACTCAGCTCTTGTATTCGTGACTAGAGGACTTGAGGGGTTCGACGTGTGTATGAAATATTGGGGTGTATGCGCGCTTGTCCAAAACATGCTAACCAGGAACCTAACTGCCTGAGCTACGACAATATTTGAATAATTCGACCAGTACATGATTTTAGCTGCGGCCTTAGCATTACACTCAACCGCAAGGTGGGGTCTTCCCGAGTACATCAACATAGTCATCAATCTATCTAGATTAGATCATTCAAGACAGCGTGTTGCAAAAGTTGGATGGTAGCTATGAGAACCTGAAAGCAAATTGAAAACAAAGGAACTAATTGGCTATATCGTTTATTTCGCTTAGCTGTTGGTAAACTTGGTCTGCGGTTGGTCGCTCGTGGGGCTCCGTAGATAAACATGCTAGCGCGACTCGACCTACGGCCTGTATGATCTCATTTGCAGAGAAGCTCTCGGCTGTTGCAGGCGGATGCCCCATACCCATGTTGCACGATATCTGAAAGTCGCTTGTTCCGTTGTAGACCCTTCTCCCAGTTTGAACCTGATGCGGCGATGGTGGGGATATGAATGAAATCACGTCAAAGCGACTTTGAATAGATCCGCTAACCTCGAATAGCAGGCAACCAAGTGCCCAAATATCCGACTGATACGTAGTGTGTGCCTCGTCATCGTCCCATACTTCAGGGCTTAGGTATATTTCAGTCATGAGATTTCGGAAATCCGAGGGAGACGCAACCGGGCACGGGTGACATTCTTCCAGGCTGTAGGCTGAGCCAAAGTCGCAAATCTTCGCGCATCCTTCGTTGTCTACCAGTACGTTTCCCTATTAATTGTAAAATCATAATTATCGTGGTTTGTATAACGTCTACAAGAACATACCTGCTTTAGATCGCCATGAACGATTTTGTGGTTATGAATGTACTTTACGCCAGCTGTAGCGTCTTTGATCTGAAGGTCGCAACAAACTTAACTCCAGTCGAATTATACTCCCAGATTCATACCAACCAGTTTTAATCGATTGGAATCACTTCGTGATGTGCTGAGATACTAGGTCGAGGCATCCGTCAAGGGTACGTTCGAATAGAAAGGACGACCCACCTTGATTAAGTCTCCGTTCTCATAGAAGTGAAATACTGAGGAAAGAGGCAAGTACTTCTGCTGATCGCCAAACGTAACCGTGCCAAGTAGTTCAAGCACATTCGAGTCCGCAGTACTTAAGGTGCACCATACGGCCAGTTCTCTTGTGAGTGCCGCCTCTTGCGACGCCTGATTTTGCTAATTCATATAGAGTGCTTTGGGCTTGTTCAATGTACGCACTTGATCGGTGTTCTCGGTCGTCCAAGGTATCCTTTTGATACCGATCTGAAGATGTAAATTTATTCTATACTGAAGAGCTGGCCGATATGTTTCACCCACTTTACTTGTAGGAGACATACGAAAGGATCCACTATAGAGCCAGTGAGATAACCGTGAGATAGCACACCCGCGATGCTTAGTACTTACCGAACAACATTTGCCTTTCCTCGGGGCTGAATCACGGTTTCGGTGCAGAAATCTGCGATGTTATAGCGTGTGCATCGTTTGTAGGCAATGTCATGATGGCACATAATACCAACTAAAAATCGGTTATACGTGTGTAGCCTGGTGTGTCACGAAATGTAAACGCAACCGAACCCAGCAGGATGTCATGTGACTCGGACGCAGCCACATCAGCGGCGGAATCACCCCTTGCACTTTGCACCCCTCTCGGACGTCCAAGAATTCGGGGGCTCAGTTCGTCTATAAATTACACACGGGAGTACCTTCATCATTGCGTGAGGGGCTGGATTTCGTTGGGACTCGCATCAAACTAGTACGTGGGCCGACTGGCTTTGTTGTCTCGGCAGACCGTGATGGAGAACCCCAGTGCTCTCCAGGTAAAATCCCTGCTATTTATCATTATAATAAGCTGTTACTTCTACTGATAAACAATTCCGTTTCCACAGATCTCATCCAGTCTCATCAATCCCAGCATCCATGGACCGGATAATTCGTGGCAGCTTCTGTGTGTAGGTTCGGCAGCAGACATATTCTTGTAGGTGAAATGCTTCGTGATTTGCTATGGAAATTGCCTCACTACTCGTTTATAAAACACAGCTCCGGCCCAGAGGTGTGTTCATGATGTTATCCAATTTGATTATTAGAGTTACAACTTGAAGCGCAGACGGTTAAGAAAGTTCTGCGAGTTTCCCCTAGCCATTTCAATAAAGGAGATGTGGAACAGGTATCGTGTTTTCGCGTTATTTTAAGCTTAATAAACGACTGGGCTTCTAACAGGGAAAAGAAATATTACGGCGTTATCGCGAGGTACGGAGTGTCCCTCTAGCCGGGGTTGTATCTCTGTTAAAATTCTTCAAAGAGCTTTATTGATCGTGTCCAGATGTGGTCTCAGCTTACCAGCCCCTACCTTGCTCGAGTGCTCGGACCTAGCGTAGATCTTTCTATTTGGCAGGAGTACTGTCACCTGGGCGACCTGCGTAGTGTTAGTACCGTTGAGTTAGGCGCTCCGAGCGTCGTTCAAGTTCACTAACATCGTCTACAAGTATATGAAACAGGCTATTTGTTCCAATGATATTTGCTATCGCACCGTAAGTGGTAATTTCCGCGTCTAGATCGGACTTTCTAAAGCAGAGCATAAAGATTGAAGATATTCTTAATGGTTTAGCGTATCTTCACAATCACGACCCTCCCATAGCCCATGGAAATCTCAATCCAGTGTGTCGTGTTGCTTTATTCATGGGTGCTACAATTCTAATCCTTCCGAAGGGAAAAATATTTGTTACTACCGAAGGGCGCATGAAGATAGGAGAATTTGGCCTTGCGGCGTCAACAGCCAGATTTTCGCACCTGGTTCCTTCTATCTCTTTCAGCGGACTTGTACGATGGATGAGTCCTGAGCGGCTTCAGCTTGAGGCAGCTGGACGCGATGAACCGGCATCAACGCAATCGGATATCTGGTCGTTGGGATGCACCATCGCTGAAGTAACGTCCCACTTCTGATAATCCATAACCTTATGCTTTCACTTATTTTTCAACAGATTGTGACAGAACAGCTTCCATATGCGAAATACAAGCACGATGCGAAGATTACCCAGCGGATTATGAAAGGAGAACTTCCTACTGCTATCGAACAAATCATACTACACCAATCAGAAACTGAAGGCACGTCAGATGGTGGAGTTAGAACCAAATCTCCTTGTACGACCTTTCTACAAGAAATAGTCCATCAATGTTGGGCCGGCGTGCAATACAGGGTTGCTGCCGAAAACCTCCTAGACCAGGTGCGCAATTTAAACGTGTGAGGGTGAGATTGACATGGAGGGAGCCGTCAGATAAACGTATGTATTCAGTCAAATTCGCAATTACTGTAGGAACCAACGAGCACTCATTGACGTTATTTGCTCTTCGCAATAGACGGTATGTTGCGCTATATTTCATATAATTTCTGGCTTAGAATGCCTCCTAACTTTTTTCCATGGCCTAGCACAAATCTCGTAGCCACGGTTTAAGTCCCCCACCTAGCCAAGGTCTACCTGCCCCCCATACTTCCTCAGGGTTGTCTGTTGATCGAGAACATGATCGTGGTAAATTGGCATCCGAGGCTGGCAATCTTTTTGCCAAGCTTGAGGCACAACCTAGTAGCCCATGGAAGCCCTTGCTGCATAGCAACACAGCGGCTCAGTCGGTCGATGTAGGTAGCTTATACTCGACTGGACGCCCGGTAGGTCCGTGATTTCTCCCTTCACAGTACTCTAATTGCTTAATGATCAGATCCGACCCTGTGAGTGAGATGAATTGAACGTTATATCGCCACTTACCACCATATTATCACTCGAGGTGGTCACTGTCGCTCACGTAGAGTCGTAAGTCTGTCTAGCCCCCCCACACACCCCTCGCGCTCATACAAGCTCATGCCCGCTAGAGATGTGATGGAGCTAAGGTGAGCTTTTGTCGCTCGATTACTAGTCGCGTAAACTGGTTTACCCGGTGTATCTGTACAGCCCTTTTGTACCCGATGTGTCCATCAAGGTACCGTGGACAAGTGTCGCTATTCGGAAGAGGTCCCCGCCAGGAGTAAGTCAAGCCTTGAAAAGGGGAAAAACGTGGAGCTTGAATGGCAAAGTATGGCCCCCAGGGGCGGTGTGGGGGATATGGCTGATTCGGATCTTGTAACTGGCAAGGCGCCGCCGAACGAATTCATCTCGGTCACGGATCACGATTGGTTAGACGATTTCGACGTGGACCCCTCCAGTCAAGCCCCCCAGCTGTATCCCGAATCCCCAGTATTCAGCCATCCGGGGCCGGGTGAGTGGTCGGACACGTTGCCTAGTATATTCTATGAAGGCGCGTTGTGACCCATTTCCGCACAAACAAAGTGTTAGATGACTAAGTACCACGTAGACGGCTTCTCACTGCCGATACCGTCGCTCGTAGGCCTAACTGGCTTGCCGGTTTCTGTAAGTCGGTCAGGCTTCCTTGTGGGTAGTGATAATGATTTTGGGAAGCTTCCCTTTGCTGCCGAACTGAATCCCAACCCTTCCGTGCGCTCACCTACATCATCTGGAAAATATAGTTTCGCATCTCGCCGGAGCCGAACTGGGGATATACGACCTACACCAGTGGGGCCGTTTCCACATAATGATGTGCCCCTTTCGTACGTCTAATTTTACGAGTCGATCCTTCGTCGTTACTGATGCTAGTTTCGGGATAGTAGTACTCTCTCTTCCGCTACTAGGCGGTCCCGATATCAGTCGTCTCGTGACCCACAGGCTTATCCTTGCGGATACAGGGACCCCATCACCCAAGTTCGATGCAACGAAATTTTCAGCCAACCGATAGAGCTACGGCGGCATCTTCGTACTGACCATGTCCCTGAAGAGACGCTGGCCGCCCAGGGGGGTCAGTTCAGACCATCTCAGGCCACGCTACTTCCGGACGACCGGGAACTAGAGAGTGAAGACGTGTTACTGCCGACATGCGCGTGTGGCAAGGTATTTTCTAGGCTCGGAGCCTTGCGCGAACACTGGACTGCTGTTAAGGCAAAAGTTGTGGACGGCAAGTGTATAGAGTGTCCGTTGAGCCCCGCAAGAATGTGAGTCTTAGCTGTTTTTATTTGAAATTGGAATCGCTGACTCGATGCCGATCCCTGTATTATAAGAGATGATTCTGAGCTCGATCAGACTCTCTTCCCCCTAGATACGTAACTTCTTTGTATCTAAGATATTAGAACTGGGACTCGAGTACGAGCAGAGTTGCACTAAACGTGTGTTTGAAATTGCCAAATATCCATGATTTCAATACTTTGCAAGAAGTTGAACAAGTGATTCACAATCTTCTTGCAACTTAGATGTTGGACCGAAGCCCACTGATATTAAAAATCTGTCCCTTCCATTCTCCTGCTCGTTGCTGCCTATACCCTAGTCTTTGTGGTAAATCCCGGGCAACAAATCCACATGCACCGAGCTTCCAAAAAGGGATATCATATCAGCCTCCATATTGAGTCCCATCATGACATCATGGCCTTTGATCAATCAAGGCACAGACCCTTACAGATCAGATCCAATCTATGTCATGCACGTGCACCAAAACCTAGCTCTTCACCAACCTGACCGCGCTCACCCTCATGTCGGCCTCGATCATAAAACAGACACGAACAAGTATCGTCGCTCGGAAAGGCTCAAAAACTCTCAACTTGCTCACCAGCACGTCCAAACCTCCCCCAGGATAAGCCTCTTCTCGCGCGCATCCTCCATCCCCTCGTCCCACACCCAGAGCCTCCTCACCTCGCACTATGGCGCCGGCGTCTCTCCACCCCACTCTCAGCTCTGGAGATCTCACTGAGCTCTCGCCCTACGACAACTAGTGGGGGGGTTTCCACACGCTCAACCCTGCGGCCTCGACTTCGAGCGGACCTAAGACCAGCTCCAGCGCGCCCTCGCCGCACACTAAGCCCTGGAGCCCTCCTGTGCTCGTTATCCCCGGCGATCGGCCCGACACCGGGTTCGATGGCAGCTCGCTCTTCGAGGCGAGCCCGGTCTCGTGCCGCCCCCATCCCTCGGTCTCATCCCTGCTACCCCGGTCACACCCCCGATCAATCGGCCCGAACTTGGTTTCCAAGAGGCCCGTCGCCAGCAGGTAGCACAGAGGCGAGCGATACGTGAGTTAGCCTTCGTTTTTCTAGGCACGTATCGGGCCTTAGCCCTTTCTTGCCTGTGAACCACCTAAGCGCCTATCCTATTTCTCCCTACACCGGTTCCTGAATCATGCTGACATCACCTTTATATAGTGCCTCTCATCTCCTGATCCCATACATCTGGCATCAGTGGTTCACAAACCCAATCCCCTCCACACGTACCCAATAATCCAATCCAGCAGGTTCCTTGCACCGTCCCGTCCCAAGATCTTGCCTAGCGACCGATGCGACCAATGCCTCCAGTCTCGTTTATGTCCGATTCTAATATCTTCCCGAGTACAAGTGACGCACACCCGGCCATTGGTGCGATCCCATCAGGCGTTGTACATCATACCACCCGCACCAGGAGCCACAGCGATCCTTCACCGAGCCTGTGTTGTACCATGCTCCCGCTAGCTATCCGCCCGACCCCGACGCACGGTCAAAGTAGCGGTAGTGTTTTGCCGCCCACGGGGCTTGCACCGGTCAACCGGAACACCCTCCCTGGTCGTATCCTGGATGTGGCTATCGGCTCACTGGGCGGCCCACTCCGGGACAACGCCATTAACCCCATGCTCAACGGTCTGACCCCTCCATCTGGCCAAGGAGCACGCTCGATAGGCGACGACAACAGCCGCCAAGGCCACATTCGAAACGCCCAGAGCGAAGACATATCCTCGTCATTCCGCGTCCCTGAGCTCGTGTACACTGCGCCAGACGGGTCGCGCGCACCACCACCGACATCTTTCCCGTTAAATGCGCCGTCCGATGTGGAGGAAGGTGGAGTTGGCTTTAGACGCCGAGGCTATGGGCGATCCAGCAACAGTGTTCACCGTGCGAGCCCGTACCATAGCCCAAATGCGAGTCCTAGGCTATTGCCGGGCGACGATAATCCCAGCTCTGGTGGTTTCGGTTTGGTCAAGCCCGTCGAGCAAGTTCATGTCACGACGCCTACGACCCGTGAGGCGAGCTCTAGTGGACGCACTGCCCAGGCCAATTTCAAATGTCCTATCCCAGGATGCGGCAGCACGTTCACTCGGCACTTGTATCTTCGATGTAAGTAGTGTAAAAGTACTGCAGGGGTGTGATCTAATGGTGTGATCTTCTCAGCGCACATTCGATCCCACAACGAGGAACGGCCGTTTAAATGCAGTTGGACCGGGTGCGACAAAACCTTTGCGAGACAGGACGATTGCCAGCAACACGAGATCCTCCATCTGAACATCGGGCCGTACATGTGAGAAAGGTGCCAAACGACGCGTGCGCGTACGGACACCCAGAACGGGCATTGTAAGTCGCGGCGACTCAATCGAGATGACTTGTTTAGGCTAACGATGATGATGTATTACAGTGTGATCTGAGGGTGGAATAGAGTGCCAGCGTCCGCAGAGCGAGCTGATTGAGACGAATACGCCGAGCGGTAGTATCGTGATATGATTTTAACTCGTGGTTTTTGATACCCTTTTTTCTCGCTCTTCGAGGTTGTCAGAGTATGAATACCTTGCTTCGACTGTTCTTCCCCCACGGAGATCTTTAATTCCGCGAGCTCGCCTCCAACAATACCACAATCGTGTTACCTAGATCATAGTCTCCTAATGAAGCCGAGACGACAAGTGCACAAAGGCTGTTCTCCCAAAAAGGAATACCAGATTAGCCTCCGCCCATCATGACGTCATCGCCCCCCTGATTAATTAATGCACAGACCCTGACAGATCAGATCCAGTCTTGCGTCGCGCACATACTGTAGCTGTTCATCTCGCCTCAAACCAAGCCCTCGCTTGGACTCTGACCGCCGACTGTTTCACGAGAAAGGTATTTCAAGGAAGCGGCGACCGCATACAGGGTACTTGATGACGAATCTCGAAGTGATTATACGAGTTACAATTTGGGTGAGCCATCCACCTGCGCGTTTGTATCTTCACGTTCCTCGGACTCATGCAAACTCTCATTACTCCGTCCACTACTAACCTCCCACACTGATCGTTGATGTAGAATATGCGTCACCCAGCCGAGGAGCATCAGGATGATGCTAATTGGAATGGTAGAGATCATTCCGCGTCGGTAGCGTGGCGCGCTAGATACCGGCCAGATAAGAAGAATCCACCACGCTTGGAACGCATTGCTATGAAATCAAGGGTAGAGAACTTGGTGAAATGTATATTCAAGGACAATTAGACTCACCTCCACAGATTCATCGAATAGAGGATAACTATGCATGAAATAAATGACCTAAGGATCGCATTTATAGAACCAAATGGCTGCACGTACAAGATCGCTCGAGGTCTGTGCGAGACACTTCATTCGCCCTGTTGCACTTTAAGGTCATGCCTGATATATTCAGAACGAACTAAATAACTTACCAGGCGAAATTGGTTCCTTGCCCAGGGTATCCGCATCCACCAAGGTCTATACTGTCGCTCAGATGGCCTCATTCAGTAGCACGAGAAACAGATACTAACAGAATGCAAAGTACTCTGTTGAAACTCAAGTCAGATCGCCTCATTGGTTTACCGATCAGTTACGTACTGGCACCCAACGGAATATCCCATATAAGCAACATGATACTCGATATCAAAAGCGCGACTCCCATGAATATGTTCACGCGCCACCTTCTTCCCCAGATGTGCGTAGCAAGTCCAGCTAGAATAGTCGTAAAGATTGCAACCGCGATCAAGCCGAGCGCATAATAGCTATTTTTGGGTGGCCCGACAATTTTATCTTGAGTAAGCCATATAGCGACAATCCCGTTGGTTCCATAGCTGTGATGGGAGATTAGTGAGATGCGATCGTGGGTTGTACCAATCGACGTACGCTTCGAGTTGTGAAGTGAACACAAAAATCAACGAAAACATCCAGTACCTCCAACCCTTGAAGATACTGATAGCCGCAGCCTTGTCAAGTTTCGCCTTTGGTCTCCGCGGAATCCGAGATCTGGCTAGTTCACGTTCTTCGGGAGTAAGATAGAAAGCTTTAGTCGTCTGAGGAGTGTCGGGGAATACGATGACCCCGTAAACCGCTATAGCCATCGAAATGACTCCATCTGAGAGGGTTGGGCGAGAAAGTCATTGGTTTGGAGGTCAGGGGAGTGAACCGAGCTTACCGATGATAAAAGTCCATTGCCATCCGGATTTCCCAAGATTTCCATTCAGACTAGAATATATCGCGCCCTGCAAGAAACCAGAGAACAAGGATCCTATTTGAGCGCAACAAGCGAACAGTCCAGAGCCTAAATCAAGTCAAGACTCAATACACAATCGGATTATATGGTCTTACGCACGTTTACCAAGCTCTGAGTCCTTATACCATGATCCGAGCAGCCAGTGTGCCCCGCAGAACTGGTGGCATCCGTCTGCAAATCGGGATTTACCCGATGAGCCCTCAGGAGTGCTCCTGAACAGGCTGAGATAATGAGACACCCCCCCCCTTTAGAGAGCCCTTCGTGAGACGCATAGTGTGTGTGTTGAGCACCCATGAGATCCATATTGAGTCTCATGAGTCTCGTGCGAACCGCACTTTTTCCAAAAAAAAAAGAACATATATGAATGAAATATTCCCAGGGCCTTTTTTGCCCAGTAGAAAGAGGTCAGAAAACGATGTGGCATTTGTAAAGGTTCAAAATACATCAGATCCACAAGTCGGAAACGAAAGACACATATGAATCAAGCATATCAAGGCATACGCCCAGTGCAGCAACCAGCACGGCAACAACGGCAGTGGCGCAACATCGAAACAATGCCCAGAAAAAGTGTACAAATAAAAAAAACACGATACGCAAGTATACAGCTGCCAGCGTACAGA